>JAMZAV010006031.1:0-36662 GCA_024449915.1 Sweltsa coloradensis | reverse complement strand
ACTTTTTAAAATGAATTGAACGCCCAGATTCGGTATATGTGAATGGCGCTTATACCCTACGGTTTTTCTACCCCGTGACCCCGACCCTCTCGCGACGGGGCATTCGGTATAAAGTTTTAGGTCGAATGACCCGTCGCGACGGGGCATTCGGTATAAAGTTTTAGGTCGAATGACCCATCGCGACGGGCCGTAAGGTATAAAGTTTTAGGTCGAATGACCCTTCGCGACGGGCCGTAAGGTATAAAGTTTTAGGTCGAACGGTCCATGGCATCCATGGCAACCAACAGGCAAGCGTCATGCCAAGTGCTTGGTACTCCGTTTAAATCCGCAACCTGCAATACAGTTGTGTCTGGAGGGTTGACGTATATCTCTGTGCAGGGGCAAAATAGAAGTCCTGGTGTTAATTTACTAGGAAAACACCAAAGACTTGATTGATGTTTAAAAATGTGTATGCAATGCGGAATTATACGCGTAGGTGGTCATGGAGATATAAATATTATTATTAATATTCTTTTGGGAGGCAAGCGACATTTCTCCCCTGGTGTTCCCTACCACCCTTAATATTGGAATGGATACTGGATAGTATTCTATACATTTTGCTTAATCTAGGTGCCGGTTAGGGCGCCGCAGCCAAGCCGCGGTGTGAATTGTGTCATTAGAATTGACTCGTAGACGATAAGACCTTACAGAACACAATGCTGCTTTTGCACAACACATAATTTTTATACTAACACTACACTCTGTACATTACACTTAATACGAAAACGCTTTTTATACTTGGTGAGCCAGAGCCTACACTAGTGTAAAGTGTATAGGTTCTCTAGAAAACCAAACAAGCATTGTGTAACTGACTACGCCTACCAAAAATAAGTAGAGAAACCTATCCCAGCATTACAAATGATGTAAGCGCCGGCCGCCATGAAATAGTAGGAAATGCTAAATTAACATCCAGAAGCTGCAGGGCATGTAATAATTAACCATAGTCCGCAAGGAGTCCAAGCCTAGGGAGATCAGAATCCATTTCTGCTGCGGCAATCCTGATTGAAGGTTTTTAAACGTCACAAAGAAGCACATTTTAAGTTATAATCATATGGAGATTCTACTTCCAGGACGATAGCATCATGGTACTAGATCGTATTGATTATGGGTAAATTGTTAAAATCGTCGCAATAGTTGCCAGTCACTTTACACCTTGAAACTCCGTGCAGTATATATACAGACTGCCTTCCATTGCAGTCTGAGGGGGACCGAAGCTTTGGAGACAACCAACCGTGTCATTAGTATAAGATCCCTTCACCTCTCAAAGCAACCTTTGTCCTCCTTTTGACCTTTTTTGTTGTTTTATATTTTACTTCGATTCATTTGATGACCGAAGCGATGACTTATATTTGACTACCCTGTCTGGGAAAATTATCTTGTGCTATTTTGTTTCGTTTTTTCTTCTTTTTTTCTCTCTCTAGCGGACAAACTGCTGATACGGTTTTTATGTGAGGACATTCAAAATCTCTGAATTTAGACCTGCCACGATGTTAGGTACTTCTCATAATAGTCGTACTTTTAGGGCAACGAGAGATCGATATGACCTCGCCGCCGTGCAAGCTTGCAGTCGGTCGCCCAGCTTGATTTTTATCTTTACATAAATAAATTAAATAAATTCGTATTCAGAGTTTACCCACTCAATTCACATAAAACGTGGGGGACCATAAATTTAAAGCCAACCAAGCCAACCCCGTAGGCGCCGACAAATCGACAGAAACGAAACATGTTACAATGAAGACATAAAAACGTAATAAACGGATAGAAAGTGTCAACCAAAACGCTCATCCATCAACGCGTCCGGAAAAGAGTTCGCCAAACGGCCTGGTATATTTTCGAATATATTTTATTTGGATGAGCATATAGCGAATTCAATTATTTGACTAAGAAAAATATCTCGTATATTTCATATTTGTATGTTTTTTGGGTACTTGTTCATTAACGGGACCCCCTCCAAAAAATGTAAAAATTCAGTAAAAACATTTCATTGGACAATCATAACTACTACATTTACTCCATCTGAGTTTCGGGAGGTCAGGAAAACACAATAATTTCGAACAAAGCCTCGAAAACATCCTTTCCGGCTACAAACTTTGCGCCAGGAGTGACACGGCCTACGCCAACATACTCCACCTACAAAACCTTTGACGTCGCTATTTTAATATAAAGGACTTTCAATGGAAGTACTTTTGTTAAAAATAGCGACGTTGAAGGTTTTGAAGGTTCATTTGGTGTCTGTGAACGTGAATGTCAGCTGCACGGCGACGACTGCTCTCATGTAGGCCTACGCGTTCCAATGGACTGTACTCGCCTGAGTCACGTTGAACGTGTGAGTCAAGTTCACTGTCTGAGTCATATTCAACTCCTCGCAAGTTGTAATTATTTATTGTAAACAAAAATAAGTAAAAAAAACGACGATGGGGGGATCAATTAACAAAAAATTGAGGGGGGGTCCCGTTAATGAACAAGTACCGTTTTGGTTTTTTGTTTGTTTGTTCGCTCTTATCAGGCAAACAATGCACCTACTCCGATCTTCATGAAATTTTCATGGAACCTTCGAAATCTCCTAATTGCAACGTTTCTAAAAACAATCAAAGAAATATGTCTACTTAAATCGTACCTTTACTATGTTTTCTATGTTTAGTACAATTGTTGGCCTTGTTTGCTCTCTACCGGACAAACGGCAACAAAATGCTATTATTAAATTATAAGTTGATAAGACAAAAGATTGTAATATTGGGAGCAGAAACAACATCAAGCAAGTCCAGCTAGACGGGCGCACCTAGACTCGCCGAGATAACGACTTCAGCCAAGGTTGAGTCCCAAGCAGTGGTTTCAATAACAACTTCCCGACAACAATAACGTCCTCTGTTAGTCCGTGTTTTTTAATACGAGTTTTAATACGAGACTCGATACTCATGACTTGCAATTCTGATAAAAGGTAATCTACAAAACGGGCTATGCAGTATACAAATGTGGAACAAGAAACCTTGACCTGTATAGGTGGCCCACTGAATCTCCGCCGTATAGTCTGAATAGAATCAGCGGCGTCGGAGCCGGGGAGGCAGGGGGTAGCTTGCCACCCTGAACTTACAGAGGGGGGCGAAAGTATCTTCTCGCACCTCTAGAAAAACGACAAATTAACCAAAATAAGTGCGTTTTTCGTTTTGATTCATCTATTATCTTTTCTTTTTTTCGTTCAGCAAAACCCCTCAACTACTTCTAAAACACATAAAAACCACGTCAAAAAAACTTATTTTTCAAAAAATCGCCTGCGGCGCTATTGTGGGTGTGTTAAAATTAAATACAATTACAAACATGAAGTGTAACTAGCATCGCACTTTCTTGTAAATATGGAAATTATCTCAGAGATGTCAGTCAGATATTGTTTTATTATTTGGGTTTGGATATTATTATATTATTATTATTTATTGATCGACATCAGACATGTTACATTGTATACATACATATTACAAGTTATAGTGTGCACGCAATGTTATGCCTAATGGGGAAAGGATGTAGGAAACGGAACCCACGTTCCATCCACTTAAATGAGTGTCCTACAACCTTATAAAGTTAAACTAAAAGTAGGGATTGTAATACTAATTTGCGTAATTACTAGGAAGGAGCATAATGAAGTAAATTGTAAGCCTAAATGAATTATAAACCTAGGAATTATGTACTATCCTAATGAATGAGCTTGATGATAATGATGAGTGAGCATGTTTATGAGATAACGGGTGATGTGAATGTGTGAGGTGAGGTGTGGTATGGGGCCCTGACTTAAAATTACTCATGTTAACAGATCTAATTGAATTCATTTATCGTGTCCTTGATCGTTGCGGGGTTGTCAAAAGTTGTGTTTAACAGAAGAGACTGTAAACAGCTTGATAGAAATCTTTGGTAGGCATTGTTTTTATTTCACATGGCAGAGAGTTCCACAAACCGCTGGCTCGATGGTACAGTGAGCGTTGGTAGCTGAGCGTGTTGGCGCGGGGCGCGCGTAGGTATATACTCCTTGCTGTGGGCCCCTCCCACGCTCCGCGGTCCTGTATTCAAGCTGCAGACGTACCACGAGATCGGTTTTACCGCTCATACAGTTGCGTAGGAACACCAAGTCGCTGCGTTGAAGGAAACCTTCTATGGAGGGGATGTGTAGCTTGTTACGCCTTGCTTGAGTGTTCAAGCTGGTTTTGTAACCCAGCATCATTTTGGTCGCTCGGTTTTGTATCACCTCGAGTTTGTTGATGTTAGTTACAGTAGTCGGGTGCCACGCTGGGATACCATACACTAGGACTGGTCTCACTAGGGCCATGTAAGCTGCTCTACGAGAGTGCACCGTACTCTCTCGGAGATTCCTGTTAATGAAACCTAACAGCTTTGAGCATTTTGATCTTATTGTGTCTGTGTGTACGTTCCACTTTAGATCGTCAGTCAGAGTAAGGCCTAAAAGTTTTTTGTTTTGCAGCTGTTGAGAATTCCGTAGACGGTGGATATCTCTTGGGATATACTAGTAGGCCCTATATTAGAATGTGGATCCACTTGAGTGATGATTTTTGCTTATGCATGAATTAGACGTTTCAATGTTTCGTTGAAGATCCATTGGATTCAAGGACAAAACAAACTCAAAATGTGCAATGGTAATAAAATACAACAATACCTTCTTCACCTTGACCATATTTTGTCCTTGGATTCAATGAATCTTGAACAAAACATTGTACCATCTAATTCAGTCTTTAGGCAGGTTTATTTAACCAAGAGGCAGTGGTCCGCAATTCACATTACCGGATGATCAACTTAAAAAAACTTTAAAATGTACACTGATAAAAAAGTTACTCTGTATCCTGCTGTGTCAGCAGAGTCCGAAGCACTTCCACAGTTTCACGTACACCACGGCCACGAGTTAAAATAACATTAAATAAACAATATTAAGAGGTACATAGGGAGGTCCTAGGTTCATAGTTTCACTAATTATGGCTGTTATTTAATTAAACTTTAGATGTAATGAAAAATTTAAAAAATAAAATTTATAAAAATTCATACCATAGGAAGCCAAAAATCAAACTTTCCCAAAATTTCAATTTTTTTCGGAAAAAAACACAGAAATTTATGGGTTTTTTCCAAGCTCTCATAATTTCCGGAAAATTTGCATCCCTAGAAATGAATTACATTAAACTGTAACGGATAAAATATTCTGTTCTCTGTGACGAAACAGCCAGACCACAAATATCATCAACAAAAGCGAGTGAGATCTAAAACCCTCATTGATGAGCATGTATTGTAGTTTGTTCTTATCTCTTAATAAAGTCGATCGCATATATAAATGTTTTGTTGTACTTCTATCACTAAAGATTGAATTCATATAGTCAATCCTGCAAAATGGGTCACTTTGTTGCAAAGGATCTCTGTTTTTATGTTTTTATTTTTTTATATCTCCCAGCGGAATTTTTGTAACATAAAACGTGTAAGATACGGTACACCTTGGTCACTGCATTACTCACCGCCTGACAATTACGATTCGATAAATACATTTCTTCGAGGACAAAACTATTGAAGTTACATTAAATCCTACAAATTTGCAGACTATTTTTCAATTTATTATTTCTCGTGGATTAAAATCCCAACGAATTTTTCTCGCTTCTCTCAGTTTTCAGTCTCACTTCTCAGTACACTGGTCTCGGATGTATGTTTAAAATCTCAGCTCAATCTGTTTTGTCAGTTCGGGGGACTGGCAGCGAACAAACATTTTACAAACATACTGATTGGATGAGCGTAGCGAGCTAAGCGAGCGAAGCGAAGATTCCATTTCACTACACTGGAGAAAAAAATCCGGAATGTTTTTTTTTTCTTCTTTCTGTATTTTTGTCTGTCTGTTAACACGATTCTGGTTAATTTGATGAGGCCTTTGAAATCTCTGAACTTAGAACTGCCACGTTTTTGAGCGCAATCGAAAAATTATTTCTCATAAAAATCGCAATTTTACGATTTTTTTCGATTTTTTGAAAATTTATTTTACTTATAACAACTACATGCTTTATCCGATTTTAATGATTTTTTCACAGAACCTTAATTTTATGAATTAAGATATTCGTGTGAGATTTGAGCGCAATCGAAAACTCACGTTTCATGAAAATAGAAATTTTGTGGATTTTTTCTTTTTTAAAACAATTTTTTTTACTTGTTACACCTACATGCTTGATCCTATTGTAATAAGTTTTTCACAGAACCTTAATTTTATTAATTTATATATTCGTGTGAAATTTGAGCGCAATCGAATAATTATTTCTTATAAATATCCCAATTTTTCGATTTTTTTCTTTTTTTAAAATTACGATTGATTAAAAAAAATTAAATTAAATTTTATTTTTTATTGAATTTAATTTAATTAAAAAAAAATTTGAACGTATTAATAATTTTTTCACAGAACAACAGAAAATCCGCATAACACCTCAATGCACCAATTACGCTCATCCAACAACGCGGCGGGACTTAAGTGTTTTCCTAGTATTGTCACAACGTGACCCGTTCGACTTGCGTTGAAAAACTTACTCTATGTCCTCAATCGTCTAATAAATAGCAATTGTTACTAGAGAGGGTACCGGAATATATAGAAAGCAACAAACACATGCAATCTTCATTATTAGTACAGGGGGCAAAAGTGATTTCTTTAGCCGGTCAGTATAAAGTATTGAAGTGAATGGTGGTATATGAGTGTTTTAAACCTAGCGTGCATGAAAAGTCCTGGTGCTCTGCAGAGGGCGTCGAGAGTATCGCGACGCCATGAACACGTTGAGCAGGAGGTATGATTAGCTTCTCATGAGAGGATGTGTCAGGGAGGCTGTATCTTGAAGACTCATAGCGTCGCGACGCTCCCGCCACCATCTGCAGCGCACCACGACCTGAACTACAATATAAGCAGCGAATAGAATAATTTTTAAAAAGAGGGCGCTAAACTCGGTCTTTGATAGCTACAGTGCTGCTAAAAAATTAAGTCTTTTGTTTGATAAATATGGACTTAAGGATAAAGAGCAGCATGAAGATTTCCCCTTTATCCGCCTGGTGGCTCTGCTGTGCCTTTTCCTTTTCCTTTTTTTTTGTCTTTTTGCCTCTTTTTTTCAAGAGACGAGGTAGATCTCCGTTAACAATAGAGATTATTTAACTGTTAATCAATTTATGACATAAAACCATAGCAAAGCTCCCTAATATGCAACCCTCATCTGTCCTCCGTCCATCCTTCTGTACGAGTCACACCAGAAAAGCAACAGGACCTTCCCGTCACATGTGTCAGTTTGACAATGCCCTTCCACAAGAAAGATACTGTTAGGTATAACCTAACTTGCCCTAGTCAGGTCAATGTGTGTATAGTATCTAGGAGGCATTGGAATCCCCTTCGGGAGACAGCCTAAGCAAGCGGTGGGAAAAACAGAAGAAGGTGTTATTGGATTGTCGATTGTGGTGATTTTAGGAATGGTTTCTTTCTGTATTTTCTGAAGATTAATTTAAATAAATACTGAATAATTATATCAGCATTGATTATTGTTACTTACTACCCCTAGACGTAACAATTGGGGGCTCGTCACTTAATAGTTCTTATTTTTACGTGCATGGTTGTGTGTCGATATGGAATCAAACCCTTTCGTGTCGCCGCGGTTTGACGAGGACGCTGTACCTTTGGACCTAATACAAGCCATGGGAAGGTTTCAGGTAAATAATTCTGACGGATTTGTACGTGCATTGCGAATGGTATGTGAGGCGGAAACTTCACCAGTGCAGGCTACGATGAGTGAATGCACCACTGTTGGCGCGCCTCCCGTTCCGCCACGGTCGCGTTCCACTGTGTCACCAACCTTGCCGTCTGAGGCTGCCGGTGCAAGGTCGTCCGTGCGACCCGAGCTTGCGTCTCCAACGCAGATCAACGCCATTTGATATCGCAACCAGAGTTTGCTTCACCGTCGCCCGTTGCAGATAGTACAGGGTTGTCACGCATCCGCGTGCCTCGCGACGTCGCCAAGGGTTTGTGACATTGTTCCTCGAGAAACATATAGGGGATACCACGGTTCGTGCCCTCAAAATTGACATACCAATATTTGAAGGGCGTTTGGATGCAAATTCACCGGCTGAATTTCTTCAGCAACATCTCTCGGTACGCTACTGCAGTGCATCGCGATCGGCATTGGCTGTTGCAGGAGATTCTCCTGTAGCGCTAGTGTGTGATGCGCAACACTGGTGGATGTCACGTGGGGGATACACCATTTGGGATGGTTTTTCAGCAGGATTTCCTCAGGACCTTTGGAGAACCGGATCGTCTACGACGTCTGCGCATGGAACTGGAAACTCGGACACAGCACCCTGATGAAGACCTTGGCTCCTTTGTGCGGGTCATCAGAGCTTACAGCGAGCGTTTAGGATCCAGAGTCTGAAGAGGAGCTAGTGAACAGAGTCTTGGCCCAAGTTACTCCATTACTCGACATGCATTGCTAGGGAGGAACTTCACATCACTAAGAGACTTAGAGGATGTAGGTCCAGAGATTCAGGATTTGGTTTGGCGTTATTCGTGTTACCGCCCTCCTCCTTTGCCTGATACCTTCCTTAAACGAGACCTCGCTTTCTACCCCACCAAGCAAACAACTTCAGATGCGTTGTCCAAACGTAAGGCGCTTACACTCCCTCGAGCTCGGTCAAACGAATCCTGCAACCGGTGTGGAGGTAGAGGACACTGGGCTAAGCAATGCCCCACACCCCGCTCAGATCTAGGCATATACCTACAACTAACAACCAGGGAAACTACCAGATGTGAGACCTTTACCTGCGAGGTCTTGCATGGAATTAGTAATGCAGGTAAGCCACGTCAAATGTGGAACTCCCATTTTAGATGAAAATATAGGAGATGCTTCTCTCCCCCCACTGATGGACACGGGATCGTGTGTCAGTTTACTAGGGGAGGTGGGTCTACAGGCAGCAGTAGCAGCAGGTGCTAAAGCATGCAATGTTTCGCTTTCATTGTGTTTAGCATCAGGGACTGCAGCAGCTACAGCACAGCTTCGAGTACACATCCGATGGTCCGGAGGTACGCGTCGGCAAAAATTCTTATTCTTGCCTGACCTTGCAGCACCCATTATCTGGGACGAGACTTTCTCCAAGCAACAGGCATTTCACTGCACATAGCGGAAGGAGGCTGGACAGTTGTGTACGTCCATATAGAGTCTGATTTATTTTGCAAACCAGAGTGTTAATAATATGGAGTATCAAGGGATATTGACACTGTCATAGACTCAATTGGATTGCAACAGTTGTTTTCCCTGACAACAGCTGAGGATACAGTTATCCAGACTACTGTATCTCCTGTTCGTTTATCTCCTCTTACTTCACACGCGCCATTGCCTGTGGCTTCAGGTCCACGTCGGCAGAAACAGCTTGATGACGTTTGTAGCAGCTTGCGTATATGTAGCTCCTATGTTACCAGGATTCACTCGTACATCTCTACAGCAACACCCTGATTTGCAGCAAAACTTGTCCACTGAGGCGCAGTTAGTGCTTGCGCCAATACAAGTTGCTGTTCAACATGATGATACACTGATGATGATAACTGAGGATACAGTTATCCCGACTACTGGCTCTCCTGTTCGTTTATCTCCTCTATCTTTCCGGTGCACCATTGCCTGTGGCTTCAGGTCCAGGGCGGCAGAAACAGCTTGATGACGTTGTAGCAGCGTTGCGTATAGTAGCTCCTATGCTACCAGGATTCACTCGTACATCGCTACAGGAACAACCTGAATTGCAGCAAAACTTGTCCACTGAGGCGCAGTTAGTGTTTGCGACAATGAGGGTGCTGTTCAACATGGTCCTCCGAAGTGCAAGTTTCCCTGGCTAAAGTCCTTGCAAAATATGCCCATATCTTCACGGCAGTCCCAGGGTTAACTACAAGAATTGAACATACAATTGACACAGGTAACAACAGACCATCCAGATGCAAGTTGCGCCCGGTCAACAACAGCAAAAGGGTGATTCTCGATGGGCTCGTGGACGACCTGTTGGAGCAGGGTATCATACAATCATCCAGCAGTAGTTGGACTTCTGCTCCAGTTATAGTTCCGAAAAAATCGGGAGGCCACAGACTGGCTGTGGACTACAGACAGGTCAATAAGCGCACTACTGTGCCACTATATCCTATGCGAATACAGAATGGGTGTTTGCACAATTGGGACGAGCTAAGTGGTTTTCAACCCTAGACTTGTCTCAAGGTTTTCATCAGATATCCGTTTTTCTCCTGCAGATCGACATAAAACGGCTTTCATATGCCATCGTGGAGTCTTCGAATACCTTCGTATGCCGTTTGGCCTCGCGGCAGTCCTGCTCGGTTCCAGGAGCTCATGGATAATGTACTACACGACCTCAAGTACAAATGTGTCATGGCTTTTTTTGGATGATTTTGTGTTTTTTCTGAGACAGCAGAACAGCATGTCCGTGACGTGGATGCAGTACTGTCACGCATTGAAGCTGCAAATTTAACTATAAACCCACGAAAAGTTCAGCTGTTTCAGCAGCAACTGGGTTTTCTTTGCCACCTTATTCGTCCCGGAGAATGTGCTCCTGACCCGGAGAAACTGGCTACATTTAAGAACTACCCATCACCAACCACGGTTAAGGAGCTGCAGCGTTTCCTTGGTTTTGTTGGGTACTACCGGTCTTTTCTTTCCAAATTTTTCCCAAGTGTCCTTGCCACTCACACACCTGTTGCGCAAGAACACGCAATGGCGTTGGGAACAGAGAGAGAGGCAGCCGCTTTTCGGGCTCTCATGGATGGCCTCATTGATGCCACAGCACTAGCACTTCCCGATCTTAACAAACCATTCAGAGTGGAAACAGATGCCAGTGGTGTTGGTTATTGCAGCTGTACTTTTGCAAGAATTCAATAACGTATTCCGCCCCGTAGAATTCATAAGCCGGCAGTTAACAAAGCATGAAGAACATTACACTGTGCAGGAGCTGGAATGCCTGGCGGTAGTTGGGCTGTTGATAAGTTTCGACCCTATCTGGAGTTTTCACACTTTGACGTCTTTTGTGATCATGCCTCTCTTACGTGGATTTCAAAACAGAACTTACTTCTAGCCGGGTGAAACGCTGGTTTTACGGTTGCAAGGTTTCGATTGCACTATACGGTTTCGTAAGGGCCGTGACAACATACCAGCTGATGCACTAAGCAGAGCTCCTTGTGCAGTAGTGCAACAGGATCATGTTCCCTCATTGCCTAAAGCACTGTTTCCCTATTTCTATGTCTGACCATCTTCAAAATGTGACTTTCGAAGCTGTCCCATGTGCAAAAGCAGTATTTTCAGTGAATGATCTAGACATAACTGTTCTGAAGGACAAACCTATGCTCATTGGACTTCATAAAAAGATGAGGACCTTCGACCTTTAGCACACTTTATGCTCACAGGTGAGTTACCTACAAATGTGCGGCTTGCAGCTTGGGTGCAGACAATGGCTAAAGAAAGTGCATTGGATGAGGAGGGCGTTTTAGTGAGGCGCATTGCTGGACTCCCAGGAACCGAAGAGGGAACTTACAGCAAAACCTGGCTTCCTAAAGTTCTTCGGTCCTTGGTGTTGTCAGCTGAACACAAAACCCATTAAGTGGGCATGGCGGGTTCTTCAGAACTTTAAAAAGGGTACAACGCTCTTTGTTGGATGGGGATGCGTCCCGATATTGCTAAATCTGTTTGCTCTTGCAAATCTTGCCAAACTTTGAAGCCTATTCGTCAGAAACCAACAGGCAAAATGGACAGCAGACTTCCTAGTGGCCCATGGATGAACTCAGCGTTGACCTTGTGGGACCACTTCCGACATCTCCACGCCATTTCAACCACTTATTGGTAATTGTGGACAAATTCACCAAGTACTTGGAGGTATTTCCTATTAAAAACCCTAATACCTCATCTATAGTCCGATGTATGGTGGAAGTATTTACAAGGCATGGGTTCCCCAAGAGCATTTCAAGTGACAATGGAAAGCCATTTGTCAGTGCACTGTGGAAGGTGTTCTGTCTTATATGGGAATCATTGAGAGGCACACAGTCCCCTACCGTCCGGCGGGACAAATGGTAGAACGGTACAATGCGACTCTCAGGAAACTCTCAAGGCATACTGTGACACACATCGGGATTGGACTCTTGTTTTACCTGAAATACTCTTTGCTCTTCGTACTGTCAGTTAGCTCAGTTACTGGGTATCTCCGGCTTTTTTAGTCTACGGAAGAGAACTTCGAGCTCCATGGTCCCCACAAGATACAGAGACAGAATAGAAGGACAATATCAATTTGCCGCGAAAACACAACATTTCGCAGCAGACCTGTTGAACCGTCTGACTGATGCTCGGGATTTTGCAGCTGATAGGTCCGGAAAAACTGCATGATAGTCAAAAGACAAGATACGACTCCGGAACGCAAGATATTGAGTTCGTGTAGGTCACTTGGTGTGGCGAGACCAACCACTCTCAGTGATGCAAGTAAGGGGATTTTCGGCAAGCCTAGCTCCAAACGAGATGGACATACATGCTTGTGGCGAAAGATTGGCAATAACGTGTATGACCTTGTAGACCAGCGAACGGTAAATCTGCTGGTCATGCAAACATTGACCAACTGCTGCACAATATGGATCCACCTGACTGGCCCCGATAACTGACTTTCTCCAGCACCAGTGGTCGGCCTGCGCCCCCACCCACCTAAAGCTGACCACCTTACAATCTTCGTCATCGTGTGGTCTGAAGAAAAAGGGGGGAGAATGTTAGGTATAACCTAACTCGCCTAGTCAGGTCAATGTGTGTATAGTATCTAGGAGGCATTGGAATCCCCTTCGGGAGACAGCCTAAGCAAGCGGTGGGAAAAACAGAGAAGGTGTTATTGGATTGTCGATTGTGGTGATTTTAGGAATGGTTTCTTTCTGTATTCTCTGAAGATTAATTTAAATAAATACTGAATAATTATATCAGCATGATTATGTTACGTCTAGGGGTAGTAAGTAACAATAATCAATGCTGATATAATTATTCAGTATTTATTTAATTAATCTTCGAAAATACGAAAGAAACCATTCTAAAATCACCACAATCGACAATCCACATGAAGACGGCATCACAACATGAATGAAAGTAAAAGGTAAGTCTGGTACTGTTCTTATCGGCCTTCAATGTAAGATGACAGTCAATTTCATCGGGTAGCTCTGTGATGTTTCACATCGAACCGGTCTTGTACCTCGTTCAAGATCTTGGCGTCCCCTTCCTCCGCTTACGAGTGTAATGGCCAAACCCTTTGTGCCAAAAACGTCCTGCGCGGAGCCACCCTTGTGAAGGTAGGTGTCTGAATCCTCGGGCATGTCGTAGTTTGAAACGATTTCACTCATTCATATCCATTCCGCGTGCCGAACAAGTTGGTTGCCACAAGGATGCGCTTTTGAAGTCCTTGAACTTGTGGTATCTTGACAAACGTTCTTCTTGAGTCATTCCTCGGTGAATCGCGATGCTGGGAAGTTTTGTTCGCTGAGTAATGGGAGAGGGCCATACACCGCTGGACAGATTTCACGAAGATAACCACCTGGTTGAACTCTAAAATATCGAGCAACTCAAACAGCTTCTTATTCTTTTCGTTTTCCTTCAGCTTTACGTAGTGTTGTTGGAGGCCGTGCAGCGTCAACTTGGCCTCGTCGTCCACGTAAACCTCCATCGGATCTTGCATGAATTTCTTGCAGACAGGTCGGATCTCTTTGCTGAGAGTTGCACTGAACATCATCACTTGTTTGGTGTGTGGAGTGCTGCGGAAAATCTCTTGGACGTCGCGTCTCATATCTAGTAGCTCTAGCATCTCGTCACATTCATCAAGAACGAAATGTTTCAAGTTCTTGAGATTCAGCTTCTTATTCCGGACCAAGGCAAGAATTCGGCCAGGGGTTCCAACCACAATATGGGGACAACTGTTCTTCAAAACCTCTTCATCTTTTTGTACTGGGAGACCACCAAAGAAAACTCCAACCTTCACTTGAGGCATGTACTTGGAGAAACGTTCGTATTCCTTACTGATTTGGAAAGCCAACTCTCGTGTGTGGCACATGACTAAAACATACACTTGGTTTTCGGTTGGTTCCAGCTGTTGAAGAGTAGCCAACACGAAAACAGCAGTTTTTCCCATGCCAGATTTTGCCTGGCAAAGAATATCCATACCAAGGACGGCTTGTGGAATGCATTCGTGCTGAACTTCGGAAGGATGTTCAAACCCACAATCGACGATGGCTCGTAAGATTCTGGTTTCAGTAGGAAGTCTCGGAAACCGGAACTGTGTATTGATACGTAGGTACCCTTCAAATCTTTCTTGGCAGGAGCGTCTGCTCCACCGTCGGCAACAATCTGCTCGGTTTACTCTTCATCCTCGTAGTCGAGAAGATCTTCGTTATCTGCCATTTTAAGTGTTGCTGGTTTAAGTTCTCGGTAACAGGACTTTGATAACAGCGACAGCAACGAATTTCGGCGCGGCTCGTCACTTAATAGTTCTTATTTTTACGTGCATGGTTGTGTGTCGATATGGAATCAAACCCTTTCGTGTCGCCGCGGTTTGACGAGGACGCTGTACCTTTGGACCTAATACAAGCCATGGGAAGGTTTCAGGTAAATAATTCTGACGGATTTGTACGTGCATTGCGAATGGTATGTGAGGCGGAAACTTCACCAGTGCAGGCTACGATGAGTGAATGCACCACTGTTGGCGCGCCTCCCGTTCCGCCACGGTCGCGTTCCACTGTGTCACCAACCTTGCCGTCTGAGGCTGCCGGTGCAAGGTCGTCCGTGCGACCCGAGCTTGCGTCTCCAACGCAGATCAACGCCTATTTGATATCGCAACCAGAGTTTGCTTCAACCGTCGCCCGTTGCAGATAGTACAGGGTTGCTCACGCATCCCGTGCTCGCGACGTCGCCAAGGGTTTGTGACATTGTTCCTCGAGAACATATAGGGGATACCACGGTTCGTGCCCTCAAAATTGACATACCAATATTTGAAGGGCGTTTGGATGCAAATTCACCGGCTGAATTTCTTCAGCAACTCTCTCGGTACGCTACTGCAGTGCATCGCGATCGGCATTGGCTGTTGCAGGAGATTCTTCCTGTAGCGCTAGTGGGTGATGCGCAACGCTGGTGGATGTCACGTGGGGGATACACCATTTAGGAATGGTTTCTTTCTGTATTTCTGAAGATTAATTTAAATAAATACTGAATAATTATATCAGCATTGATTATTGTTACTTACTACCCCTAGACGTAACAATTACTTGGGACAAAGACAGCTTTGCTATTTCACCTCATGAACCATTTTAATACTTGGTAACTCCAACAACGAGATTTAAATTCTAGAACAAACTAATAAATGTGTGTATCTTTGTATCGGCATCTCGATCAAGACCAGATTCTGAACATTGGTAACATTGATTATTCATAAAATTCTTTGAATATCTATTGAAAAAGAAACTTCACTCCTCCTTTTGTTACCACCGTATCATTTGCTTGTTTTTAACTATAGGAATTAATATTCTCTCAAAAATGGAACAATTTTTAAATTATTATATAATGCCATTTATACCGCCCTCTTCATTTTTCTTTTTGAAGCATGATTGAAAAATGTTCTTTCTCACAATATTAATGTTGCCCACACTCCTGAAGCCACTCTGGATCATAATTGGTTGGCATTGATACAGGCAACGAAAGTATAAGCATATAACCCTACCTCTGTTACTTGTCATTGTTTTTATTTTCACAGGGGAGTGACACATTCATACAGTCTACGCCTAGCCCGGAATAATAGATCCTGTACCCTCGAGCTAAGAATGGAAGAATGGGAAATATTAAGAGATATCAAGGAAGAAATTGACGATGTGTCGCCACCACAAGTTTGGGACACATTCCTCCACATAACGCCTTGCTGAGAAGTGAGACAGCACGCAATCTCTGATGATAGCGAAGAAGAATCGGAGAAGGGAAACATTAAGCAAGAACCCTTCGACAAAGAGTTTTCACACCCAATGTGCGATTCATTTGTTTTGTCTTGCAAAGAAACAAGCGCTCCAGTCACCTTTGGTGGCATTAAGAAGGAACGTGAGAGCAGAAATGTCGAAAGAATTAAATTGGAAAGAGTGCATCCACCAAACACTTCCGACACTTTTGACACTACGCTGCCTTCCTTTGAAATACGATCGCATGTACCAACTGATGTTGTCAAAGAAGAATTTGAGTGGACAATTAAAGAAGAGTCAATAGAATTAAAGACTACCTGAAGATTTCACAGACCTCAATACATCACCAGATGAAGAACACTTGATTGGTAGGTTGAAAATTACAAGGTTGATATACTAATGCAGTAGGCGAATAACTATTTAGTTCCATTATATAAAACAAATTTTGCCTATGCATATTTCAATCCGTTTAAACAAATTATTCTCTTTTCGTTTTCAGAGTCAGTGTTTACTTGTGCCGGCTGCTCCCAGGTATTCAGCAGTCCTCACAATGTCGAGCGTCATGAGCTGTTTTGTCGATGTCTAAAGAAACGCAATGATGAGGAGAGAAGACCCACAACCGGGCAAGATGTATCCCAGCCGGTGTCGGCGATCACTGAAGTTGCTGAGAATCACATGGAAAGCGTTAGTGTTATTGAGAATAAGATGAAGAAACCTGCAGCCAGTCAAGATGTATCCCAGCAGGAGGCGGCGATTTGTGGAGCCGCTTTGAAATCAATGGAAAGCTTGAGTGACGTTAGGAAGTGGATGATAAAGAGAACTGCAGCCGAACTAAGTATATCACCGAAGGACACACCAACTAGAGGAGCTTCAGAAAACTCAAACGAAAGCGTAAGTGTCGTCAAGAAAAAGAAAATTGCAAATGAGAAAGATGAATTGAACCAGGAGGCAGCGATCTGTGAAGCTGATGAGAAGTCAGATGAAAGCTTAGGTGTCGTTAAGAAAAAGGCAAAAGAGAACCCCCCCTGGACATGATGTATGAAAGACGCACAACTCAGATATCTGTGAACGTGGCTGAGCATCCAGTGTCAGGGGAGGGTGTGGGTGTTTTTGAGAAGAAAGTGAAGAAGAGATGGACCTAACAAGAACCTGCCGTGCGAGGTCTGCGGCATAGAGCGACGGATATCGGTTACCTAAGGAACACATGTTATTTCCCACACGGGCGGAGACGGCGGGTTAGAATGTAACAAGAAGAACCTCGCCAACCAAGTTATGCCTCATCGCAAAAAGAGAAACTTTAAGTGAAAAATCTGCCTCGCTATGTTCAAGACGAATGGCAATCTTGCAATTCACACGGGGACCCATACCGGGGGAGAAACCATTTTCTGTGGTGAGTGCGATGCTAAAGTTTTCACACAAAGGTAACCTCAACAACCATTTCCCGGACCCATACCGGGGAGAAACCATTCGTGTGTACCATGCTTGACTGTGAGGCAAGGTTCACACAAAAGTGTAGCCTCAATTACCATGCAAGGACCCATACCGGGGAGAAACCATTTACCTGTGAGGTGTGGGGTTGCAACGTTTACTGAGAAGAGAAGCCTTATTAATCATGCCAGGACCCATTTCCGGGGAAAAAGCCATTTGTGTGCACCATGCTTGACTGTGAGGCAAGGTTCACACACAAGAATAACCTCAAAGACCATGCCAGGACCCATACCGGGGAGAAACCATTTGTGTGCACCGTGCTTGACTGTGAGGCAAGGTTCGCAAAGAAGAGTAACCTCAACTACCATGCCAGGACCCATACCGGGGAAGAAACCATTTGTGTGCACCGTGCTTGACTGTGAGCGCAGGTTCAATACAAGTAGTAACCTTCAACGCCACTTGATGACGCATATCGTTGTTTAACCCTTTGCATGTTATTTTTGTCCTAGTGGGAACCACTAGAGCAACAGTCTTTGCAAGTACAATCTAATCCACGACTGTGTAACTGAATAATATATGATTCTTTATAATACCTTAGAGATTGAGAGAAGGCAAGACATTTATATTGTATTGTTTTTTTGTTTTTTTTTAATTTTGGCATTCAAAATTTATCCAATGAACGGGATAGAATGCCCAAACGGAATGCATAGAAAAACCACTAGTTGATTTTGAAATCTTTCTATGTTAACATTGTAACGCATAATGGGATAATATAAACAAAACTTGATGAGATGGGGATTAATGTAATGTCCCAATATATGAATTTATTCAAAAATACTTAATGAAAGGGGATATTTTCTCTTGAGAGTGCCTCCTTGTCTAAAAATGTGCATAAATTATATATAGAGCAATAGAAGTTTGCTTGTGGGCCAATTCTAAGAACATACAATGAATTAAATAGTTTTTCAGTAACGAGGTTTGTTTGAGGAGGTTGGGGTAAATAATATTTTTAATTCCTCACTCTGACACGTTGATCTTCAGGTAGAGATATTTGTCATCGTGAACTCGCTTCAGTTCTTTCGCTGATGTTTGGTTTCTCGTGTTCAATGTGTAAAATATGTAGGACTCATCTATTTCCCATGCGGTTTTTTCTGGAGGTAAAATTATCATGAAATGAATAACATCTAACTGTGACGAATGAGATATTCTGTTCTCTGCGACGAAACAGCCAGACCACAAATATCGAGTCAGATCTAGAACCATCATTGATGAGCATGTATTATTATTATTGTTATTTATGGCTTGTTATTATCCTCTGTACTAAAGTCTGATCTATTATAACAACGTTTCACTGTACTTTAATTACTTATTTCAAACTGAATTCATAAGCTGTCCCTAGCCCACTGGGTCCCATAGTTGCAAATGACCTTGGTTTTTATGGTGCAAATGACATGCATTTAAGCAAAGTCCTCACTAGTAATGGGACCCCCTAGGGAAGAGACCTGCCCGTCCATATCTTTCTTCCTCCTTGCTCTATAATCCTAATTCTGAATCTCCCACCCTCCCTTCTTATCTCCTTCACTCCTCTATCTTTCTCTCACCTCTATCTTCCTCCTTGCTTTATATTCCCAATCCTGTATTTACCTCCCTCTTTATCTTCTTCACTCCTCTATCTTTCTCGCACATCTATAAAAAAGATAACTATAAATAAATTGTATTTTAGAGTCTACCCACTCAGTTATATAACTGATTTTCAGTGATAAAAACATTTACTGGTCCAACTCTGGACCTATAACTACTATCCAACACATTGTAGATATACTTAATATTGGTTCAGATAATACAAATACAATATATTTTGAGGATAACTTTTGACACGGAATTAGACTAGTCCGAATCTAGTCTAGTGGTTAGGGTACTTCCTTCATTCATTTTCTCTAAATCAGATATATTTACTTTTGTAATTTGGGCAAGTGGGACGTTCAAAATATGCTGATCGCCAAGAAAGGGTGTGATTTTGGAATGCATATTTTTGCGTGATTGAATGTAGGCCTATGTATTTTGAGCACAGTTTCAAGACACGATTTTGTTAAAGGTTAATTTAGATAAGTAAGATGCTCTTGTATCTATATGGAACAAAAAATTAGCGGGTTAAAGCAGATTTAAGTAATTCCTCTTAAATATGACATATCGTTTGTGTTGGTAAGGTAAAATGAACTAATTTTATGTAATGTACGGCAGTACGCACATCCGCTTTGATATAATTATTCACGCAAATCTACTTTTTGAAACGCTTCAAAAGCCACTAACATGGATCATCAATTTTGTATGGAGGCCTAGGCGTTTGTAGTTAGCTTAAGTCATTTATTATTATGCTGCACTTGGCACTAAACATGTAGATTTTACGTCGTTACGAATACGCGTCATTACTTGGCCTAACACGGTCCTAGACGCTAGGCCAAACTGTAATCGTTTAGTAGACCAAAAATGTCATGATGCCATAATATCATTGGTAGTCATAGGTTTGTACGAGTACTGATTAATAAACATATGATACCTGTGTCAGGCTATGGAGCAATTACCAACAATTAACTAGGAAAACGCCCAAGTCGTTGTTAGACGAGTGAGCGAGTCATGTGTTGATTACCCGGTAACATTCCCCATCCTCCCTCTATACCTAAGGCTTGATCCAGCTTGCGGCTAACCTTCCTAGGCTGATATAGGCTAAAGTGGGGCATTATGGACTTTCATTTGATGCACTTTTACCTTATATATCAATTATTAACATATGCAAATGTTTGCGAGTACTCAACAAATGACTCGCTCACTCATCTAGCAACGACTTTGGCGATTTCCTAGTCCATAGTTGGCTAAGGCGCATGTATACCCGGAAGTGGGATGCCTGGGTTCAAATAACGGTAGGGTTAGATGTTTTAATTCTGGATTCTATTAGAAAGTATAGAACAAGTTAAAATACGTATACAGTACCATGGAGTACATAGACAGCACGAAATACGTGTTAAAATTGCTTGGTTTAGTCAATCTTCCAGCGGAATTTAAGTAACCTTAAGCGTGTAAGATTCTGTACACCTTGGTCACTGCATGCACATTACCGCCCGACAACCATGATTCAATAAAAATATCTCTTCAAGAACCAAACTCATCTTATATATTTTCATCCTTTTTTCAATTAAATTATTTATTGTGGATTTAAATCGCAACGAATTTTGCAGGTTTCTCTCAGTTCTCAGTACACTGGTCTCAGATGTATGTTGAAAATCTCAGCTCAATCTGTTTGTCAGTTCAGGGGTTTGACAGCGAACAAACATTTTACAAACATACAAACATTGTCACAACGAGACCCGTTCGATTTGCGTTGTAAGACTCATGGTCTGCGCTCACTCGTCTAATAAATAGCAAGTTGACTTGAGTAGGTACCGAAATAAAATGGAATAGCAACACACCAGGCAATCTTCAATAGTAGCACAGGAGTAAAAGTTATTTCTCTAATCGCTTAGTACAGAGTATTACAGTGAAATGATGCTATATGTGAGTGTTTTAAACCTACATGGCAGGTCCTGGTGCTCTGCAGAGGACGTCGAGAGCGTCGCGACGCCATGAACACGTTGAGCAGGAGGTATGATGAGCTTCTCATGAGAGGATGTGTCAGGGAGGCTGTATCTTGAAGACTCATGGCGTCGCGACGCTCCCGCCACCATCTGCAGCGCACTAGGGCCTGCTAGGTATTGCTATATACTTGTATTGTATCACCTTATAAAATGCAGTAAATATAATAACTTCATAATATAATCAGCGAAAAGAATAATTTTTAAAAGAGGGCACTTCTGACTTTGATAGCTACAGTGCTGATTTTTACAAAAAAAAGTTATTAGTTTTATTAATATGGACTTAGGATAAAGAGCATCATGGATATTTCCCCATTATCCGCCTGGTTCCTCTGCTGTCCCTTTTCCACACTAAGAGACGAGGTAGATCACCGTTAAAAATAGAGTGACTATTAAAATTGTAATCACTAGGCCGCCGCTTCGCTAACGCTTTTTCCAGACGCATTGATGGATGAGCTTTTATGGTTGATTATCGTCCCAAATATCACGAAAATATTGTATTGAAAATCGGAGGAAAATCGTAAAAGTACGATTTCAATGAGAAATATTTCTTCAAATGTCTCTAAAATCATAACATTTAATTACTGTGATTTTAAACGTTCCCATTAAGTTTCATCAAGATCGGATTAGCCGTTTACCAAATATCATAGACGAGTGAGCGCAGACCATGAGTCTTACAACGCAAGTCGAACGGGATCTCGCTGTGACAATGTTTGTATGTTAATGTTTGTAAAATGTTTGTTCGCTGTCAAACCCCTGAACTGACAAACATATTGAGCTGAGATTTTAAACATACATCCGAGTACAGTGTACTGAGAACTGAGAGAAGCCTTTTAAAATTCGTTGTGATTTAAATCCACAAAAAAAAAATTTAATTTAAAAACTTGGCCATTCGTGTGAAAACCACAATCCCAAATCCCGTAGGACAATTTTATTGGATTCAATGCACTTTTTTCCATACCTCTTGCAGCCAATACTAACGTAGGCAGTAGGCGGGGTACAGCTTTCAAACAATGTCAATCCTTGTTGAGTTTTTATTTTTATTATTACTATTATATTGGATGTATTTCATACAAACCCCGGTCCAAAACCGGAGCTAACATGTTGTATACGGACTTACGTCAAGTACTTCCATGTGTACATATTACATACCTACATTATTACTTTGTCTTAAATCAAACTAAAATAAGTCTTTTAAAAATAGTTTGTAAATGATGTTTTTCTTTTTTCTGTGTACGGTCGGTGGCCGATTTCTCGTCGCCATCCTAGCATTTGCTCTTCGGACTATGGGAAACCACAAAAACCATGTCAGGATGGAAGCTGTCTGGGGAATCTCCGAAGTATAATTCTTAGTTTAGAAATTACGAACTATTCTACCCCGTGTTCAGTATTACTGCCTTTTGAGTCTCGATGTAAACATTGGGTGGAAGATCTAGTTGTTTAATGTTTTCATGTAGCTTCTTCGGTATGATGCCATTGGCCGATATTACAAAGGGGATTGAAATTTACCTTTTTCTGTTTTCCACATCTTTCTTGATCCAATTTCAAGTTCACTATACTTGCCCATTTTTTTTTCCATGTAGTCTCGACGTTATGGCACTTTGGGGGACACCCAACGTTCAATAAGGTTAGTTTCTTGTTTCTTCTTGTAAATTTTATAATTATACCCGGGCCTGTTTGTGAATGTATAGTTTGGTCTGTTATAACTGTGCGGGTCGAAATAATTTGAAACCCTTTGCTATCTATTTACTTTCTCCGGTTGTATTTTAGTAAGGTGTGTGTGTATCAATGAGGTTGTATTTGGGATTGCTAGTTTTTGGTGAATAATGTTAGCTATTTGGGTTTATGTCTGTAGAGGTAATCCGTTTGACATAGTGACTATGGCACCCGGATATGATGTGGTTTCGATGTTTTCACCCCTTACACTACATTTTCTACATTGATCGTTTACTGTCGCATCTTGTATAATGTATTTTTTCTAATTTTTCGTTGGCAATCACTCTGTCTTGAATTGCCAGCATAAAACCTTCTGTTTCTCCAAATAGTTCCCCTTTTGTTTAACCCCTATTTGATGTTTTTAAATCTACGTGACCTTTATGTAGTTCATCATAATGTTTTCTTGTGTAGGGTCTTTTCTGAGAGACGTAACTCTTTTGAAGCGTCAGTTATGAGTTTCCCCTTAATTGACTTTTCGTTTGCTAGATGAGTGGAGTTAATGATTTGTCAGCTAGCACCACAGCCTATGCGTGTTGATTGGTTGCTTTTTGTAAAAAATTTTTTCTTAAAATGTCTAGTTGTTTATAATAAAGTTGTTCAGATCGATTAGGCCTCGTCTCCCTTTTTCTCTTGGAAGTGTCAATCTCTCTATTGCTGATTTAGAATGATGCCATTCTGGGGTTTGGTAAGTGTAGTACGAGTTAATTTTCCAGCGCGTGGATGTCTGTCTGCGTCATTTAATGATTCCGACTGAATATGTCAGTACTTTTATAGCATATGTTTTTTTTGCTTTGATCTTGCTTTTTACCGTTTAGTTGAGTCTTGAGGATAGATTTTGGGTCGCTTCTTTTATGTACTATAAATTTTTCTTTCATTACTTTATGTTCAATTCTGGCAGCTTGTGAGAATCCTAAATATTTGTTATACTTCGTCATCATCCATTACTCCAATCCTATTTCCTCATCTAGCTGGAACTCTTCTGCCTGCGTACCTTACCCTTTTCGTATGTAGCGTTTTACACTTGTCTACTCCAAACTCCATGCAGAAATCTTGACAAAAATTCCCAAATGTAGTATTGTTTTAAACTTTTAGTTAAACAAAATTTGATGCATATAACTTTAGGTCATCCATGAAGAATAGGTGAGAAATTGTGTGACATACCATATTTTTGTCCTTAATTTTAAAATCCGTATGTAGATTCATTAAGCATATGCGACAGTGGGTTTAATGACAAAACAAAACCATAATGCGCTAAATGAGTCACCTTGGAAAATGCTACGTTTAATTTGGATTGGATCTGTAGTTATCTGCTGGTTTTTTCATATTTAGTTTTAGTGTTGTTCTCCAGGGTCTTCATTACTGTCTTAAAAAAGTTTACAATTACTGGGTTTGATTTTTATATTTGTAAAATCTGAATAACCATGTGTGTGGTGTTGAGTCATAAGCTTTCTTGCGGCCCAATGTAGTTTTACGTGATATTCCTTTTCTTATTGTGAGCCTGGTTCATTACAGTAGAGTCCGATATGATTTTTTCTTTTCATCCCTGCGAGTTCTTACAGCATCCTTTTTGTTTTCCCCGGCCCTGATATTGTATTCTTCGCAATGATTATATACTATTTGTTTTTGCATGAAGTCAATATTTGATATATTGTTGGAGACATGTAATTGGCCGATATTTACTTGGGTTCTTCGTGTCATTATCTTTCGGTTTTGAGGAAAGGTTTTATCCTTCAGTAAAGAATTCGGGTATTTCTTTAAATCCATTTATAAACTCGTTGAGACATTTTCTAATTTGATTGTGAGTAGTATTGAATTTCTCTTACCAAAAATTTTGAATATTATCATTACCTGGTGCTTTCCAGCTATGTGTAGCACTGATTGTCGACTTTAATAGGGAATTTGCATAAGTTCCCGATATCGGTAAAAGTACCTGCAATAAATAGATATTCTTCTAAAAATAATATAAACGTTAATTTAAGATTTTAATCGTTCAATATCTATTGAGGGTCAAAGTTTGACCTTTTAAATTTCCCGCACATTTATTTTGAAACGGCTGCCTTCGTCACCGGCCTTCATGACGTACACGGCCTTCTAGATAAACAACTAAATTCCCCTCCTTTTACCAAAATTTTTTGTTCTTACAACAAATGGCCAACAATAAACACAGTTGATGTCCTTTTTCAAGTTTTTTAATTCAACATTGTGTTTTTAACTTATTATCAAATTAAAATGCGGTTAAAGCTTACGTTGTGATACTACAAATGTATAAAATAAAATTTTAAAGCACATTAGAACAAAACTAGATGTCAAAAAGAGCTTGTGCAGCCAGATTATCTCCAAAAACGAGTAATTTGATATATCGTTACGGGGATTGGTTTTATTGGTATCATGAAGGCTGGTGACGTGTGATCCGTTTTTTTTTCCCGCCAAAATATGTAGGAAACTTTTACCCTTTTTATAAATGAAAATTTCTCAAATTCAGAAAAATAGATATTTTTGTGTAAAGGAAGGCGGCCTTAACCAGAAAAACCATAAAAAAATATTTTGCAATTCCCTATTCATCAACCTTTATACCTCGAAACTCATCTCAAATTTAAATTTGCTCCCTCCTAGCTCTTTCGTCTTGAATCTATTGTGCATCCTGGTTGTTTTGCTAACCGGGTTACCCCATATTCCTGCCCAAAACTCTTCTATCTCCTCTTAGTTGGTGTTCCATTTTCCTGTTATTTCTTCGGGTACTTGATAGTTTTTGGTAAAAAAAAGTCCCTTTTCTTTGAACATTCGGTTTTTTTTCTTTCTAATGCTACATTCTTTATATCTTTTTTAATCTCTTAGCAAGAGCACTTACATTTTGTTTAAGTGTGTCCAAATATTCGTGAATGAATTTGTTCAGTGTTTCATGCTTTGTGTGAACCTTGATTCTTTCAAATATATTTTGGCAGTAGAGTACCACATTTTTAGAGCGATTACCCATTCGCAATTGTTCCAATCTACCGAATCTTTCTTTCCTAAACTCATCGATTCTCCCAATTAGTCGCTGTTCCCATTTCGAAATTTTCTTCTCTAGTTTTGTCTTTGAAGAGGTAGCAAATTTTTATTTTTAAGCCCAAGTATCTAATCACTGCTACAGCTGCACAGTAAATTGCCGCATGAACGTCTGCAAATGATAGTTCGTCTTGTGTGTATGCTGATAAAATATGTGTGTTCATTATGTGTACCGCTGTCTTCATTTCCTTTTGGAAAGTTGGGGTTTAGGTATGTATGGTCTTTTGTTTGGTTCTATGTGCGCAAACTCTGACATGGCTGTTGCAAATGCTAAAGCTAGGATGTTCTTTAGATGGATAATGTCAGGTGTATTTTCTAATGCGTTATTCATATCTACCTCTTGTGTTTGATCGTCTAGTCGTTCTGGGTGTCTTGATCTTCTTGGATGGTTTGGCATTTCTAGTGGTTCTGGACGTTCTGGTAGGTCTGGTTGTTCTGGTAGGTCCGGACGTTCTGGTAGGTCTGGACGTTCTGGTATGTCTGGACGTTCTGGTTGGTCTGGAATTTCTGGTATAACTGGTAGATCTGGAAGTTGTAGCAGGTATGGCATTACCGGTAATTCTGGAAGTTCTAGTAGTTCTGGTATCAACTGGTCTTCTTCTTCGCTGTCCTCTGTCGATGTAGCGCCGTTATCACCTTGATGTGCTTGTAGTTCGTCTTTCACTTCGCGTCTTATTCTAGTTAATATGTTTACTGGTAACATTTTATTTTTAACTATAATTCTTCTTTGGTCGGCTATTCTCTGCGCACTTACTTCTAACATTGGATATTCACGTATAAACTCTCTATGGAGCTCTTGTCGATAACCTTTTAAAACAGTCTCTAATAACGTTACCCTATAAAAGCTACGCATCACACACATGTTCATATCTTCTGTCCATTTGATGCGCTGCCTCATTTTTCCAGCTTTGGTGGTCTGAAGTGAATTCACCGCAAAAACATCCATTGTCTGTTATTTCCTATTTTTCTTGTTCGAGAGAAACTCCTAGCTGTCAAAGTCTGTCGTTATTTGTTATTGTTTATAAAGTCAATACACTTAAAAAGAATTAAAACACTTTTCTCAATTACGATTCATCAATTTCAAGGCGGTGATGA
The DNA here is from genome assembly GCA_024449915.1 of Sweltsa coloradensis. Classification (NCBI taxonomy): domain Eukaryota; kingdom Metazoa; phylum Arthropoda; class Insecta; order Plecoptera; family Chloroperlidae; genus Sweltsa; species Sweltsa coloradensis. The sequence continues at coordinate 9,734 of JAMZAV010006031.1, read as the reverse complement.
GGTCTTCGCTTCTCAACCTCCTTGCCTTTTCGTTTTGCTGAACCTTTTTCTAATTGGGACGAATTTAAAGACGACAATCTTCTCAATTCTAAAAATAAATAGGGTGCTTACGTAAAATGCTAAATTTATCCCTAATTGGATATATTACCTTGTTTAGTTACAGATTATGTTTCAAAAAACGAATATAATGCCTACTACTACTGGTCAAAAACTCAAAATTCAATTGTTCATGTAAATTTACAGCCTAGGTCTAGACAACGATTAAAACTACAAATAGGTATAATACTAACTAATACTTCCCTTCATGTCCCTTGTAGTACTCACTAGTAGATCAATGATTTTCAAATTTGAGATGACTTTGTATTTCAGGGGGCAATAGAAATTTTAACCAGCAACTTATCTCGAGCTTGACTACTTGTAACCCACATGTTGGGTTCTATCTATTAATTATTATTATTATTATTATTAATTATTATTATTAATATTATTAAATTTTTAAATTATTATTATATTATATTAAATTATTATTATTATTATTATTATTATTTTTATTATATTATTATTATTAAAATTATAATTGTGGTGTTATTACTTCATTGAATGCACAGTCTATTTTGCAAAACCCAGCCTCATCATTGTTCATGCCCAAGGTCAGCTCAGCTCAATTCAGAAAATTATACAAGGTTTGGACAGTTGTAAACAGCAGGACCCAGATGGAGTACGAGTTATCGAATTAAAATATGTTGATAAACAGGTCAGCCCAATAATTGCTAAAATTATAAATCTTTCTATCACAACGGAACTATACCGCCTGCTTTAAAAATGTCAATAGTACGACCTATTTTTTAAAAAGGGTGACCACACGGTATTTACCAACTATAGGCCTATTGCATTATTACCGACAATAGGTAAAATTATGGAACGTGTAGTGGCGGAGACCTTAATAATTACTTGGAGAAATTCAAAATTATTAACTTGAAACAATTTGGATTTCAGAAGGGAAGGGGCACTGCTGATCTCCTTATTCAATTTAAAAATCTGATTAATTCTAAGTTGGACGAAAATAAACATGCTGTTGCCACTTTCGTTGATTTTAGTAAGGCATTTGTCCCATTAACCACACCAAATTACTAGGGTTTCCTGGAGAGGATTGGTATTCGGGGACCCATGTTAAAGTGGTTTGGTAATTATTTTAAATCCCGCCGAATTAAAGTGAGAATTGGGAGCACCCTTAGTCACGAGAGAGAGGTGTTAACTGGAGTTCCGCAAGGTCCATATTAGGTCCGATTCTGTACTTAATTTATGTGAATGACATGGTTAGATCCCTGAAATTTTGTTATATTTTTTTTTATGCAGATGACGTAGCTCTTGTAGCGGTGCAAAAAAATCAAAATACAGAACTTTACATGCAAACCGACTTTAATACCATACTAATGTGGATTCATGGCTACAGTCCCTTTTCATAAATGCGATAAAAAAACTTATCCTATTTGCTCTCCTCATAACCGTGATTCGTGTGAGGTAGTAAAAGTTATTTGTCACTCAAATGAATGTTTACATAGACGAGCAGACCATAACTCTATGTAGATGTGAAGAGTTTATTGAAAATGTGGACAGTCCCTGTTTTATTTGGGTTTAGCGATTGACAATTTTTCAGCTGGAACCTCACATTGATTCAATATGTAAAAAACTAAGGTCATGCCTCGTCAAATGTATTATCTCAAAACTGTTTGCCTTTTCGTTTGTTACGTAGGGGTTTACGGGGGCTCTAGCCGAGTCTGTTATTTTCTTATGGTTTACTTTCTTGGGGAATGCTGCCGATTATCATTTGAGTAAATATCGACCTTACAAAATAAATTAGTCGCTAATTCGACCACCACGTTATGATTACCTTTCTACTCGTGAAACTTATATTTTATGCAATGTGCTTCCTGTAGCAAAACTGTTTAAATATAAAATTATTGTAACATACTACTTTAAAAATGAATTTAAAGATATAATACTAAAAAATAAAGTCACTCGTAGTTTTTCACACTGTTCAATTTAATGTACCTTCGTTTAATAACAAATATGGCCAACGGAGATTAGGATTATTTAGTACCAAAGCTATTTAATGAATTTTCCTATCTTTTAAACCAGGGGTTCATACTTCAGTGAGATCAAACGGAAGTCGAAAGATTATTTGTTGAATACATAAGGTGTTCACCAATTTTTGACTAAATTGCTTTTGTTTGTTTTTTTGTGTGTGTTTCGGAATCATTAACATTGATTCTTTTTGGGAAAATTTCCGCTGTTTTTGATTTGATTTTTGATTGATTAATTTTTGTACAAATTATTATGAGGTATAATTCTTTGTTATTTCTTAACGAAATGTCTATTAACAATCTTTTTTTATTTTATTTATTATTTTGGTATTTTAAGCTGTATAGGTTTTGGTTGTGCATACATGTAAGTGACCGGTGCGCTCTCACTATTTGTTCTATGCGCCACACACTAATAGCTGTTTTGCAGCTAGTGGGGGGGAAAATATTTATGTTCCGAATAATGTGTATTGCAAAGTAATTACATAAAAAAAAAAAAAAATTATTATTATTATTACTTATTTATTGGATGTATGTCATACAAACTTCGGGTTAAAACTGAGCTAACATGTTGACGGACTTACGTCAAGTACTTTCCATGTGTACCTATACATACATTAATTACTTTGTCTAACTCTAACTAAAATAAGTCTTTATAAATTCTACATATTGTTTGTAGAATGAGTTTTTCTTGATGGCTGTGTACGGTCGTTGCCGATTTGCTCGTCGGAAAAGACTAGCATTTGCTCTTCGGACTATGGAACCACGAAAACAATGTCAGGATGGAGAGCTGTCTCGAAATCTCGAAGTATCATTCTTAGTTAGAAATTTACGAACTATTCTCACGTGTTGAGTATTACTGCCTTTTGAGTCCTCGATGTATACATTGGGTTGAAGATCTAGTTGTTTTAATGCTTTCATGTAGCTTCTTCGTATGATGCCGTTGGCTGATATAATGAATTGGATTGTATTACCTTTTTCTGTTTCCACATCTTCTTGTCTCATTGCAAGTTTTCACTATACTTGTCCCAATTTTTTTCTTCACGTTGGTCTCGTGACGTTATGGCACATTGGGAAGCCACGTCCGGATAAGGGTAGTTTCTTGTTTTCTTCTTGTCAATTATTATTAATCCTGTCTGTTGTGATGTATCGTTTGGTCTGTTAGACTGTGGGCGGTCGTAATATAATTTGTTAATCTTTACTATCTATACTTCTCTGGTTTGTATTTTGTAGTAAGGTGTGTGTGTGTCATGTAGGTTGTACTTGATTGCTAGTTTTTGATGATAATGTTAGCTCCTTGGTTATGTCCCTGTAGAGTAATCCGTTTGGACATAGTGACTTGCACCCGGATATGATGTGTTCGAATTGTTTCCCCCTTGCACTACATTTTCGACATTGATCGTTTACTGTCGCTCTTGTAATTATGTATCATTTTATAATTGTTGCGTCCCGCATCACTCTGTCTTGAATAGCCCCCATCATCACTTCTGTTTCTCCCAAATAGTCCCCGTTGTTTAACCACCTATTTGATGCTTTAATATCTCGTGACCTTTGTGTAGTTCATCAGAATGATCTCTTGTGTAGGGTCTTTTCTGAGAGACGTAACTCTTTTTGAAGCGTCAGTTTATGAGTTTCCCTTGTAGATTGACATTTTTCTTTGCTAGATTGAGTGGAGTTAATGATTTTGTCAGCTATGCACTAAAGCCCTATGAAGTGTGGTTGGTTGCTCTTTGTATAAAGTTTTTCTTACAATGTCTATTTGTTTATACTAGAAGTTGTTCAATCAGTAGGCCCCCGTCCCTCCTTTTTTTTCTCTTTGGAAGTGTCAATCTCTCTATTGCTGATTTAGGTGATGTATTCTGTGGGTTTGGTAAGTGTAGTACGAGTTATATTTCCAACGCGTGGATGTCTGTCTGCGTCCATTTTAATGATTCCCGAATGAATAATGTCCGTACTTGGTACAGCAATAATGTATTTATTGCTGTGATCTTGTTTTTTACCGTGTTAGTTGCCCGTCTTGAGGATATGACTTTTAGTCGTTTTCTTGTATGTATCTATCATTTTGCTTTCATAACTTTATGTTTCAATTCTGGCAGCTTGTGCGAATCCTAAATATTTGTATACATCGTTATCGTGTCATTATTCCAATCCTATTTCTATCATCTAGCTGGAACTCCTTTCTGCTTGTGTAACCTTACCCTTTTCAATATGTAGCGTCTACCATTGTGGTCTCCTCCAAACTCCATGCAGATATCTTGACTAATTCTAATGTTTGTATTTGACTAACTGTTTAGTTGAGCAAAAAGTTTGATGCATACAACTTTTAGGTCGTCCATGTAGAATAGGTGGGAAATTGTGTGACCTATCACATTTTGTCCTTAATTTTTAAATCCGTTGTCGATTCGTTTAAGCATAAATTGACAGTGGGTTTTTCATGACAGACAAAACCAGATAATGCACTTATGAGTCACCTTGGAAAATGCCACGTTAATTTGTATTGGATCTGTAGTTATCTGCTGGTTTTTCATTTTATTTTAGTGTTGTTCTCCATGTCTCCATTAACTGTCTCAAAAAGTTTTTCAATTATTGGGTTGATTTTATATATTGTAAATCTGATAAGCCATGTGTGTGGTGTTGAGGTCAAGGCTTTCCTATGTAGTCAATGTAGTTTACGTGAATATTCCCGTTTCTTATTTGTGTGCCTGATTCATTACAGTAGAGTCAATAATAAGTTTGTTCTTTACATCCCTGTGAGTTCTTACAGCATCCTTTGTTCTTCTCGGCCATGATATTGTTTTCTTCGCAATGATTATATACTTTATTTGTTATGCATGAAGTCAATATTTTATATATAGTGTGGTAGACATGTAATTGGCGATATTTACTTGGTCTTCGTGTCATTGTCCTTTGTTGAGAAAGGTTACTCCCTTCAGTAAAGAATGCGGTATTTCTTTAACTCCATTATAAACTATCGTTTGAAGACATTTCTAATTTGATTGTGAGTAGTATTTATTTCCTTATACCAAAAATTTTGAATATTATCTTACCTGGTGCTTTCCAGCATGTGTAGCACTGATTGTCGACTTTATTCATCATTATTATTATTGTTATTATTTTTATTATTATTATATATTTATTTTTATTAATATATAATATTATTATATTTATTTACATACTTGGTGCAAGTATGTAAATTTATTCATCTAATACTGTGTTGTTTTTGTGTTACCACCTGAAGTCTAGATATATTTTTATCTTCATATTTCAATTTTTGTTTTGTTTTTTTTGTTTTTTTAGTTTGTTTTGTTATCAGGACGGTGTTCCACTGAGTTTGTTCTATTTTTCTTTGTATTGTTGTAAATAACTTCGCACATCACCCTAGTTGTATGACTGTACACATTGTTGTGGTTACAACCACAGACAAGCCTTACTTTAAGGCTTTGTGACGAAGCATATAAAAAATGTACACATATGTAATTAATGAATAAAAAAAAATTTATTATTATTATTATTATATTTTTATTTATTATTATTTTATTATTAATTATTAGTTTTATTATTTGGGGGTGGTGATAGTACCAAATTTTAGTTGGGATGTTTCATATAGACGAAGTGAGGTAGACGCTTTAGATCAGGTGTTCATCAGTTTATAAACTAAAAGTATGTACTTCCTTAATACTGTACTCCAAATCGTATACATAGCACTTGCTGAGTCAGTCATATCATATGCCCTGCTTGCATGGGGCAATGCATCATTTTCAAATTTAAAATATATTATTTCACCGCAAAATAGAATGGTTTGTTTAATATCCCCTTATAAGAAAATGATACATGTATCACAACTTATGATTTATATAGATATTGTAATGTTCACCTGTAAATGTACTGTTCACTTACAAATTATTAGTTTAATTTTATTATGATGATTCGTTTAAAACTATTGTTAGTCATAATGCAAATACTCGCGCCAGGGAGGCAGAGTATTTGAAAATACCAATTTACAACAATAAGTATGGGAAAAGAGCTTTGCAATACAGTGTACCTTTTACTTTTAATAAAATTCCCAAATATTTACGAAGTATAGATCAAATAAGTAGGGTAAAGAATGAGTTAAAAGTGTTTTTGTTAAATATGAAACAGACATTGCATGTAAGTGGGATGCGTAGTATTTTTAAGTTTCATTTTCAGTGTATTATTATTTGTTCAAGTTTTCTGTATGTTTTTTGGTTCTAGGTATTTTGTTGTTTTTCCCTAGTACTTATATCAATATTATAAAGTCTAGAGTCTGGGTTATTTTTATTAATTGTCAATGTTTTTTATCCCCACAGCTAAGCCGCTTGTGTGGCTTGTGGAACTCGTTTCCATACTGAACTAAACATGTATTTAAATATGTACTTCCAATAATAAAAACATATATATATATATATATATATATATATATATATATATATATTTTTATTATTATTATTATTTTTATTATATTATTATTATTATTATTATTATTATTATTATTATTATTATTATTATTATTATTAGGTGAGCGTGATAATGCTGCCTCATCAAACTGAAGTAGTATAATGATGTACGTCGTCATTGCCGCCAACATCTAAAATGAAAGTTCGTTTTTAAAACGTGTTATCAACATTTTGCATTATTATTATGGTGTTATTTTCAATTGTGCGCAAATATTTGAGAACATAGAGCGTAATAACGTAAAGTTTTCCTAATTGAAGAAAAGACTATTTTAATGAAGTTGAATGCTTTGTTTACTTATGAAACATTTTTCTTCAATCTACGGAGATGTAGAGAATGCACAGACTGATTTAATTTTAGCAGTGTCAAAGGAGATTTTATTCCATCGTAAAACTCAACATGATTATGCTTTACATTATGCAGACTATATCATGCAAACCTTATAAACATCATTGGATTGTTCGTTAGTACCAAGCGCACAGCCCCCAAGGTTTTTTATTGATGGTAAAAACATTATGTTTCGATGGTATCTCAATTGGCCGTATAATTTTTTTAAATTTTCCTTTATTTTAGTTAAGCTAAAAAATAAACATAGTTTACCAATTATTATCATCTGATATTGCCAAAATATTTTGAATTTAATTTTAAGTGAAGCAGTACGCCAATGTAAAATATATATATATATATATGTTTGTTCTTAGTTTTCGCGGACGTATTATATGTTGTAATTGTCTTCCGGGACATTCCGCCGCTTGTAAGAGTTTCCTGCTACAGACCTTTGTCTGTAGCCTGGCACTCGACGTTTCGCCAGAATCGCATCTGGCATGATCACGAGTCACTCACTAGTATACGTCTTCCTTCTTCAAGAACACGCACTCGACTGACAGTCTCCAACCCAACTGCGCGCGTCCTCGATCGAGTTTGCATGCCTCCTATTGTGGTGGAAATAGGTGCGGGGCGGCGAGGTTGTATTGGAAATGCAGAGATTTGTACTGTGTTGCTCGAGGAAGGCTCTTGTGTAGTAGCGTTTGTTGTGTCTAAAGGTGGTATGTGGTGTTTGTTTACCACTTGGTATTGGACCAAGATTGGTTTCCATGCTGTTGCCAGTCTCTGGGCATCATCTCGCTTGTTAATGTTGCAGGGACGTTTTTCTATCTCGATGGCTTCGCGTATGATACGAGGGTAATATACAGGGGCTACTGCTAGAGTTCTAGTGTTGGCAAAGTCTATCCAATGGCCTTCCTTCCTTACATGCTGAGCTAATGCGGATGTTGCTTTGTCCTGTCTTACTGCGAGTTCGTGTTCCTTCACTCTAGCCGATATTCTCCTATTTGTTTGGCCCACATAGACTTGGGGGCACGAACCATAGGGGACCTACGAGGTCATGCCAGATGCGATTCTGGCGAAACGTCGAGTGCCAAGCTACAGACAAAGGTCTGTAGCAGCAAACTCATACAAGCGGCGGAATGTCCCGGAAGACAATTACAACATATATATATATGTGTGTGGTGTGTGTGTGTGTGTGTGTGTGTGTGTGTGTGTGTGTGTGTGTGTGTGTGTGTGTGTGTGTGTGTGTGTGTGTGTGTGTTTAAACTTGGCTTTATAGTAGGCGACTATGACGCTGTTATGTTAGTACTTTAGACAGAAATGAAAAAAGTGACTACACCGGGGATATATATATATAGATATATATATAATATATATTATATAATATAAATAATAATAAATAAACAATATTTAATGAAAAAAGACTCTTCTATATATGAAAATCCTTCAAGCCTTTGGACTAATGTTAGACATAAAACAAGATCTAGACGCATCCCAATTGAGGTTGAATTTATTGGCAATAAAGCAAACAGCAGCGCCACTTGCAGCCAGTTGTTTTCAGACTTTTTTATTTTAAAACTACATTCCAACAGCCTATCCCGAAAGATCAACCCCTGCCACCGTTTCCTGACGTATCTTCGGACAGTTTATGCCATTTCAAAATATCACGTCGAGAAGTTGAAGAGTACTTGAAGAATTTAAAAACAGGAAAATCTCCCGGACCTGATAAAATTCCACTGAATGTAATTAAACACTGTAGAAGATCGCTGCTGAGCCTCTCACAATTATTTTTAATGCTTCTATATAGTGGAGTCTTCCCTACTAGATGGAAGCATGGAATAATAACACCTGTCCATAAAAAAGGTAGTAAGCACAATGTTACTAATTACAGACACAATTCATTACTCTCTACATTTTCAAAGTTTTCGAAAGAATAATACATAATCGACTCTACAATCACCTTAAGAAGTATATTGTCCCCGAGCAGCACGGCTTTGTAAAGCAACGTTCTACTGTCACAAACCTTGCTACATTTATGAGTGATATTCTTTCCACTTTAACAACAAGAGCCAAGTAGTTGCGGTCTACAGAGATTTTAAGCAAGGCTTTTGATAGCGTTGACCATACATTGCTTCTCCACAAACTTGAAGGTTATGGTATTCAGGGTCAAGTTCTCTCACTGCTGGCAAGCTACCTCACTGGTCGAGCACAGTGTGTTGTAATTGATAGCTCCAACTCCATTTCTGAGCATGTCACGTCTAAGGTGCTCCAGGGGTCTATCCTGGGTCCCTCAATGTTCGCTATGATTGTGAATGACATACCTGCGTGTTTCCATCGTGTAAGTGTATTCTATACGCTGACGATTTAAAAGTTTATAAGCCTATCAACAAAGCAAATGACTGTAATGATCTTCAGTTAGAGCTCAAAAATTTTGCCACTTGGTGTAGAACATGGAGACTTTTCCTCAATGTTGATAAATGTAATGTGATCACATACACAACCAAGAAGAAAAATTCAGTTCGTTATCGATACATCATTGAAGGTGCTGCACTAAAAATTGTTGATTCAATCAGAGACCTAGGTGTACAGATGTCCTCAGATCTTTCTTTTAATGATCACCTAAGCGTCGTTTCTAAAAAAGCACTAAGAATTCTTGGTTTCATTAAACGAAATTGTGCGGTTAACTTCTCAAGCAGAACAACAAGACAGCTGTATGTATCCTTGATTCCACGTTGACTACGCGAGTGTTGTGTGGAATCCACATCACGTCACGAAAATTAAGCAAGTTGAACGCATTCAATACAAATTTTTAAGTTTTCTTTTACCATATATAATTTTCACCGATCACATTAT
>JAMZAV010006030.1:0-87579 GCA_024449915.1 Sweltsa coloradensis | reverse complement strand
AAATACATAGAATTCCCCTTTAAAAACCAAACTATTAGTTAATTTGGGTCGTTCAAATCAATATATTCTTTAAAATATTAACAATAGAGTTCTCCCATTGTTAAATAACCAATTTACTGTCAAATCAGACAGAAATTGACAGATTTACGGAGTTATATTTACTTTAAGCAGGATCTTTGGGTACGGATTTCTTACTTATTTATGAACCAAACCGGGAACTGTCACTGTCAATCATCACGACTAACTCTAGAGTACACGTGTGCTATCCGTAGTATCGCCCTGTTGTGCAGTTGAATTTTTCGCCAAAAAATTCACAAAGGCTAACCCCTTACAATTTGTTAATTTTGGGTCCGTCTCAAAATCAATATATTCTACAAAATTATTATCAAGGAAGTTCTCCCATTTCAATAACCAATTCATTGTCAATCGGACGAAATTGACAGATTTTCGGAAGTTATTTCAATTTGAGAGGAATATTTGGGTACGGATTTCTTACTTATTTATGCGTGTGCAATAGTAGAATCGCCCTGTTGTGCAGTTGAATTTTTCGCCAAAAAATTCACAAAGGCTAACCCCTTAACAAATTTGTTAATTTTGGGTCCGTCTCAAAATCAATATATTCTACAAAATTATTATCAAGGAAGTTCTCCCATTGTCAAATAACCAATTCATTGTCAAATCGGACAGAAATTGACAGATTTCGGAAGTTTATTTAAATTTGAGAGGAATATTTGGGTACGGATTTCTTACTTATTTATGAACCAAACCGGGAACTGTCACTGTCAATCATCACAACTAACTATAGAGTACACGTGGGCAGTAGTAGAATCGCCCTGTTGTGCAGTTGGATTTTTCCCCAAAAGATTCACAAAGGCTAACCTCTTAACAAATTTGTTTATTTTGGGGCGTCTCAAAATCAATATATTCTTTAAAATTATTAACAATAGAGTTCTCCCATTGTCAAATTACCAATTTACTGTCAAATCAGACAGAAATTGACAGATTTACGGAAGTTTATTTTACTTTAAGCGGGATCTTTGGGTACGGATTTCTTACTTATTTATGAACCAAACCGGGAACTGTCACTGTCAATCATCACGACTAACTATAGAGTACACGTGTGCAATAGTAGAATCGCCCTGTTGTGCAGTTGAATTTTTGCGAAAAAATTCACAAAGGCTTAACCCTTATCAAATTTGTAATTTGGGCCCTCTCAAAATCAAAAATATTTACAAAATTGTCAAAGAGATCCCGCATTGTCAAATACTCAAAATTCAAGTCAAATCGATCAGAAATTTGACAGTTTGTACCGAAGTTTCATAATTTACGCGGGATATTGGGTACGATTTCTTATTCATTTATAACCAAATTGGAAACTGTACGTCAATTCAGACGAAATTTAAGTAACTTGGGCAGTAGTAGAACGGCCCTGTCTGTAGCAGTTGAATTTTACCAAAAATTCACAAGCTAACCCCTTATCAAAGTTAATTTTGGTCCATCTCAAAATCAACATTTTTTAAATTTATTAACAATAAGAGTTTCACCATTGTCAAATAAACAATTCTTGTCAAGGCGACAGAAATTGATAATCAGATTATTACGGAAGGTATTTAACTTTAAGCAGGGATCTTTGGGTACGAAATTCGGTATCTATTAAACAATACGGGATTGTCACTGTCAGGATCATGTAACAATAAGTATATTTGGCAGACAGAATCCCTGTTGTGCAGTTGAATTTTTTGCCAAAAAATTCACAATAGGTTTAACCCCTTCAGTTTGTTAATTTTGGCACCATCTCACAAATCAATAACTTCTATCAAATTATTAATCAATAGTTGCTCCATTCAAATAACCAATTCATTGTCAAAATTGACAAAATGACGATTTCGAAAGTTAATTTAACTTTAAGACGAGGAATCTTTAGGTACGGATTCTTACTCATTTAGAACCAAACGGAATTTCTACTGTCAATCATCACACAACTATAGAGTAAACGTGGGCACAGTAAAATGACACTGGGGTGCAGTTGAATTTTTTGCCAAAATTAAAGTTTAACCTATAAATATTCAATTGGGTCCCCTTTCAAAATCTAATATTCTCAAAATATAAACAGATAGAGTTTCTCAAATGTCAAATAGACCATTTCCATGTCAATCGACAGTAATTGACAGATTTACGGAAGTTTAAATTACTTTAAGCGGGAACTTTGGGTACGGATTTCTTACTCATTTATAACCAAACCGGGAAACTGTCACGTCAATCATCTACAACTACCATAGAGTACACGTGGGCAATAAGTAGAATCGCCCTGTTGTGCAGTTTGAATTTTTTGCAAAAAATTCACAAGGCTAACCCTTATCAAATTTGTTAATTTTGGGTCGTCTCAAATCATAAATTCTTAAAAATTATTAACATAGAGTTCTCCCCATTGTCAATAACCAATTCATTGTCAATCGGACAGAATTGACGATTTAGGAAGTTTATTTAATTTTAAGCGGATCTTTGGTCCGGAATTTCTTACTCATTTATGAACCAAACCGGACTGTCCTGTCAATCATCACGACTAACTATAGAGTATACGTGGTCAAGTATAGAATCGCCCTGTTGTGCATTTGATTTTTTGCCAAAATTCACAAAAGGCTAACCCCTTATCAAATTTGTTAATTTTTGGGTCCATCTCAATCAATAAATTTTTTTAAATTATTAACATATAGTTCTCCATTGTCAAATAACCAATTCATTGTCAAATCGGACAGAAATTGACAGATTTACGAAGTTTATTTAAACTTTAAGCGTGGATCTTGGGTACGGATTTCTTTACTCATTTTATGAACCAAACCGGGAAACTGTCACTGTCAATCATCCGACTAACTATAGAGTAGACGTGGCAGTAGTAGAATCGTCCTGTTGTGCAGTTGAATTTTTTTTTCCAAAAAATTCACAAAGGCTAACCCTTATCTATTAATTGTTTAATTTTTGGGTCCCGTCTCAATCAATAATTCTGTTAAATTATTACAATAGAGTTCTCCCATTGTCAAATAAACCATTCATTGTAAATCCGGAACAAATTACAGATTTCCGGAAGTTTTTTAATTTGAGAGGATATTTGGGTACGGATTTCCTACCTTATTTATGAACCAAAAACGTAATTGTCACTGTCAATCATCCAAACTAACTTAGAGTACACGTTGGCAGTAGTAGAATCGCCCTGTTGTGCATGTTGAATTTTTCCCCAAAAAATTCACAAAGGGCTAACCCTTAACAATAATTGTTTAATTTTGGGTCCGTCTCAAAATCAATATGTTCTTTAAATTATTAACATAATTCTCCCATTGTCCAATAACCAATTTACTGTCAATCAGACAGAAATTGACAGATTTACGGAAGTTTATTTTACTTAAGCAGGATCTTTGGGTACGGATTTTCTTACTTATTTATGAACCAAACCGTGAACTGTCATGTCAATCTCACGACTAACTATAGAGTACACGTGTGCAATAGTAGAATCGCGCTGTGTGCAGTTGATTTTCGCCAAAAAATTCACAAAGTCTAACGCCTTAACAAATTTGTTAATTTTGGGTCCGTCTCAAATCAATATATTCTACCAAAATTATTATCAAGTAAGTTCTCCCATTGTCAAATAACCAATTTACTGTCAAATCAGACAGAAATTGACAGATTAACGGAAGTTTATTTTACTTTAAGCGGGATCTTTGGGTACGGATTTCTTACTTATTTATGAACCAAACCGGGAACTGTCACTGTCAATCATCACAACTAACTATAGAGTACACGTGGGCAGTTGTAGAATCGCCCTGTTGTGCAGTTGAATTTATCGCCAAAAAATTCACAAAGGCTAACCCCTTATCAAATTTGTTAATTTTGGGTCCGTCTCAAAATCAATTAATTCTTTAAAATTATTAACAATAGAGTTCTCCCATTGTCAAATAACCAATTCATTGTCAAATCGGACAGAAATTGACAGATTTACGGAAGTTTATTTAACTTTGAGCGGGATCTTTGGGTACGGATTTCTTACTTATTTATGAACCAAACCGGGAACTGTCACTGTCAATCATCACGACTAACTATAGAGTACACGTGTGCAGTAGTAGAATCGCCCTGTTGTGCAGTTGAATTTTTCGCCAAAAAATTCACAAAGGCTAACCCTTAACAAATTTGTTAATTTTGGGTCCGTCTCAAAATCAATATATTCTTTAAAATTATTAACAATAGAGTTCTCCCATTGTCAAATAACCAATTTACTGTCAAATCAGACAGAAATTGACAGATTTACGGAAGTTTATTTTACTTTAAGCGGGATCTTTGGGTACGGATTTCTTACTTATTTATGAACCAAACCGGGAACTGTCACTGTCAATCATCACGACTAACTATAGAGTACACGTGTGCAGTAGTAGAATCGCCCTGTTGTGCAATTGAATTTTTCGCCAAAAAATTCACAAAGGCTAACCCCTTAACAAATTTGTTAATTTTGGGTCTGTCTCAAAATCAAGATATTCTACAAAATTATTAACAAGGGAGTTCTCTCATTGTCAAATAACCAATTCATTGTCAAATCGGACAGAAATTGACAGATTTACGGAAGTTTATTTAACTTTGAGCGGGATCTTTGGGTACGGATTTCTTACTCATTTATAAACCAAACCGGGAACTGTCACTGTCAATCATCACGACTAACTATAGAGTAGACGTGGGCAGTAGTAGAATCGCCCTGTTGTGCAGTTGAATTTTTTGCCAAAAAATTCACAAAGGCTAACCCCTTATCAAATTTGTTAATTTTGGGTCCGTCTCAAAATCAAAAAATTCTTTTAAATTATTAACAATAGAGTTCTCCCATTGTCAAATAACCAATTCATTGTCAAATCGGGCAAAAATTGACAGATTTACGGAAGTTTTTTTAAAATTTGGGGGGAATTTTTGGGGTACGGATTTTTTATTTATTTATAAACCAAAAACCGGAACGTCACTGTCAATCATCACAACACATGAGACACTGGGCAGTGTAGAATCGCCCTGTTGTTTAAATTTTTCCCCAAAAAATTCACAAAGGCAAACCCCCTTTAACAAATTTGTTAATTTTGGGTCCGTCTAAAAAATCAAAATTTTTAAAAAATTATTAAAATTGAGTTCTCCCTTTGTCAAATAACCAATTATGTAAAATGACAGAAATTGACAGTTTAGGGAAAGTTTTTTTTTACTTTAACGGGATTTTGGGGTAGGGATTTTATTTATTTATAAACCCAAAAAAACTGCATGTAAATCATCACGACTAACTATAAGTCACGTTTGCAGTGTAGAACGCCCTGTTGTGCAGTTAAAAATTTCGCCAAAAAATTCACAAAGGCAAAACCCCCCCAAAACAAATTTTTTAATTTTGGGGCCGTCCAAAATCAATATATTCAAAAAAAATTTATTAACAAGGGAGTTCCCTTATGTAAAATAACCAATTCATTTCAAACGGACAGAAATTAACAATTTCGGAAGTTTTTTTAAACTTAGCGGGATTTTGGTACGGATTTCTTATTATTTATAAAACCAAAACCCGGGAACTTCACGTCAATTCAGCAACTATAAGTAAAGTGGCATAGTAGAATCCCCCTGTTGTGCAGTTAAATTTTTGCCAAAAATTCACAAAGCCCCTTAAAAAATTTGTTAAATTTTGGGGTCCGTCTCAAAATCAATATATTTTAAAATTATTAACAAGGGAGTTCTCCATTGTCAAAAAACCCAAATTCTTTTGTCAAATCGGACAGAAATTGAAGATTTAGGGAAGTTTATTTAACTTTAGGGGATTTTTGGTGGATTTCTTACTTATTATGAACCCAAAGGGGAAGCCCACTGTAAATATCACGACTAAATAAGAAAGGTGGCAGTAGTAGAATCGCCCTGTTGTGCAGTTGAATTTTTCCCCAAAAATTCAAAAAGGCAAACCCCCTTAACAAATTTTTAATTTTTGGGTCGTCTCAAAATAAATTATTAAAAAATTTTTAACAAGAGTTCCCCCTTTGCCCAAAAAAACCCCAATTTATGTCAAATCGACGAAATTGACAGATTCGGAAGTTTTTTTTATTTTTAAGCGGGATCTTTGGGTACGGATTTCTTACTTATTTATAAACCCAAACGGGAAGCAGTCAATCATCACGACAAACTATAGATACACTTGGGGCATAGTAGAATCGCCCTTTTGTGCATTGTTTTTTTCGCCAAAAAATTCCAAAGGCTAACCCTTAAAAAAATTTTGTTAATTTTTGGGTCCGTCTCAAAATCAATATTTTTTTAAAAAAATTATTAAAAAAGATTCTCCCATTGTAAAATAACCAATTTTGTCAAACGACAGAAATTTGACAGATTTAGGAAGTTTTTTTTAACTTTAGGGGATCTTTGGGTCGGATTTCTTACTTTTAATAAACCAAACCGGGAACTGCCCTGTCTTATCGACTAACTAAAAGGTAACGTGGCAGTAGTAGAATCCCCCTGTTGTGCATTTTTTTTTGGCCAAAATTTTCACAAAGCTAACCCCTTAAAACAAATTTTTTTAATTTTGGGTCGTCTAAAATCAAATATATAAAATTATTAAAAAAGGGAGTTTTTCCCATTGCAAATAAACCAATTTTTTTTGTCAAACGGACAAAAAATTGACAGATTTAGGGAAGTTTATTTTTTTACGGGATTTTTGGTACGGTTTCTTACTTTTTTATAACCAAACCGGAACTGTCACTGTAAATCATCAACAAACTAAGAGTAACGTGGGCATGTAGAACGCCTGTTGTGCATTAATTTTTTGCCAAAAAATTCACAAAGGCTAACCCTTATCAAATTTTTTAAATTTTGGGTCCGTTCAAATCAAAAAATTCTTTTAAATTATTAACAATAGAGTTTCCCATTGTCAAAAAACCCAATTCATTTCAAATCGGACAAAAAATTGACAGATTTAGGGAAAGTTTATTTAATTTGGGGAAAAAATTTTGGGTACGGATTTCTTTTTATTTAAACCCAAAAGGGGGAAACGAACTGTAAATCATAAACTAACTATAGAGTACGGGGGGCAGTGTAGAATCGCCCTGTTGTGCATTTGTTTTTTTCCCCAAAAAATTCACAAAACTAAACACCCCCAAAAAAAAAAAAATTTTTGTTTTTTGTCGTCTCAAAATAAATTTCTAAAAAATTATTAAAAGGTTCTCCATTGTAAAAATAAAAAATTATGTCAAATGACAAAATTTTCAGATTTACGGAAGTTTTTTTACTTTAGGGGGATCTTGGTACGGTTTTTTACTATTTATAACCAACCGGGAACGTCACTTAAATCATCACGACAACTATAGAGTAACGGGGGGCAGAGTAGAATCGCCCTTTGTGCGTTAATTTTTTTCCAAAAAAAATTCAAAAAGCTACCCTTACAAATTTTTTAAATTTGGGTCCGTCTCAAAATCAATAAATTTTTTTAAAATTATTAACAAGATTCCCCCATTGTCAAATAAAATTCTTGTCAAATCGGACAAAAATTTGACAGATTTCGGAATTTATTAAATTTGAGGGATTTTGGGGTACGGTTTTCTTACTTATTTATAAACCAAAACCGGGAACGTCACTGTAAATCATCCCCTTAATAAGAGTACACGGGGCAGTAGTAAATCGCCCTTTTGTGCTTAAATTTTTCCCCCAAAAAAATTCACAAAGGCCCCCTAACAAATTTGTTAATTTTTGGGCCCGTCTAAAAATCAATATATTTTTTAAAAAATTATTAAAAGAGTTCCCCCATTGTCAAATAACCAAAATTTATGTCAATCGACGAAATTGACAGTTTTAGGGAAATTTTATTTAATTTTAAGGGGGATCTTTGGTACGGATTCCTTTTTTTATGAAAAAACCGGGAACTGTCCTGTAAAATACACGATAATTTTAAAAGTAACGTAGCATATAGAATCGCCCTGTTGTGCAGTGAATTTTTGCCAAAAAATTCACAAAGGCCCTTAAAAAATTGTTAATTTTTGGGGTCCGTCTCAAAATAAAATTATTTAAAATTTTAACAGGGAGTTTCCCCATTGTCAAATAACCAATTTTGTAAAAATCGGACAAAAATTGACGTTACGGAAGTTTATTTAACTTTAGGGGGGATTTTGGGGTACGGATTTCTTACTTATTTATGACCAAAACCCGGGAACTTCACGTAAAAAATTATCACACTAACTATAAGAACTGGGTTTAGAATCCCCCTGTTGTGCATTAAATTTTTTTCCAAAAATTCACAAAGGCTAACCCCTTAAAAATTTTGTTAATTTTGGGTTTCCGCTCAAAATCAATTAATTTTTAAAATTATAAAAATAAGTTCTCCCTTTTCAAAAAACCAAAATTATGTAAAATGACAAAAATTGACAGATTAACGGAAGTTTTTTTTTATTTTACGGGATTTTGGGGTGGGTTTTTTTTACTTTTTTTAAAACCAAAACCGGGGAACTGTCATGTCAATCACCACAACTATGAGTCAGGGGGGGAGTCCCCCTTTTTATTTTGAAATCCCCCTTGTTTAAAAATTTGTTTTTTTTTCCCCCCAAAAAATCAAAACAAAAAATTTTTAAAACAAAATTTTTAAAATTTCCCTTTCAAATCAAAATTCTTTACAAATTTTTTTAACAGGGGGGTTTTTTCTATTTAAAAAAACCTCTTCATGTCAAACCCCGGGACAAAAATAAACGATCGAAGTTTTCCCCTTTGGCGGAAATTTTTCAAAAAATTCCAAAAAATTAAAAAAAAGGGGCCGCCCAAAAATCAATTTATTCACAATTTTTAAAAGGATTTTAGTAAATCCCTGTTGGCGGGGAATTGAAAATTTCAAGGGTTTAAACTTTACGGGGTTTTTTTGGGTCGGTTTTTTCAAAACCAAAAATTAAAAAAATTATAACAATAAGTCTTCATGTAAATCCCTTTTCCATTGTTTTTTTCCAAAAAATTAAAAAGGAAAATTAAAAATTTTTAAATTTTGGGTCCTTTAAAACCCTATTTTTAAAAAAAAACAAAAACCCCGAAAAACTTCATTGCCCAAATCACGAAATTAAGAAGGGGTTTTAAATATTTAAAAGCGGGTTTTGGGTCGGTTTATTTTTTGAAAAAATTCACCCAAACCCCTAACAAAGAAAGGGGTGTAAAAACCCCCTTTAATTCTAAAAAATTTATTAACAAGGGGTTCTCTTATTGTCAAAAAACCAATTCATTGTAAAAATCGGAAAAAATTGCAGATTTCTGGAAGTTATTTAATTCGAGCGGATTTTTGGGGTAGGGATTTCTTATTTTTTATGAACCAAACCGGGGGGAACTGTCACTGTAATCTCACGACTAATATAGATACACGTGTGCGTAGTAGAATCGCCCTGTTGGCAGTTGAATTTTTCCCCAAAAAAATTCAAAAAGGAAACCCCCTTTAACAAATTTTTTAATTTTGGGTCCGTTAAAAATCAATTTTCTACAAAATTTAACAAGGGATTCTCTCATTGTCAAAAAACCAAATTCTTGTCAAATGGGAAAAAATTGACAGATTTAGGGAAATTTTATTTAAACTTTGAGGGGGATTTTTTGGGTCGGATTTCAATTTTTTATAACCCAAACCCGGGAACTGTCACTGCAATTATCACGAACTATACAGTAGGTAGCATAGTAAAACGCCCTGTTGTGCGGTTAAATTTTTGCCAAATATTCCAAAGGCAAAAACCCCTTAAAAAATTTTGAATTTTGGGTCCGTCTAAAAATAAATATATTATTTAAAATATTAAAAAATAAGTTCTCCCTTTGTAAAATAACCAATTATTCTTGTCTCGGACAAAAAATTGACAATTTAGGGAATTTTAAAAATAATTTTAAAAGGGGAAAACTTTGGGTACGGTTTTTATCTTTTATAAAACCAAAACCCGGGAACTGTCACGTCAATCACCCAAAACTAACTAAAAGGTACACGTGGGCAGTTGTAAATCGCCCTTTGTGCAGTTAAATTTATCCCCAAAAATTCCAAAGGCTAACCCTTAAAAATTTGTTAATTTGGGTCCGTCCAAAATCAATAAATCTTTAAAATTATTAACAATAATTTTCCCCCATTGTCAAAAAAACCAAATTCTTGTAAAAATCGGACGAAATTGACGATTACGGAAGTTTATTAATTTTGGCGGATCTTTGGGTAGGGATTTCTTCTTATTTTAAACCCCAAAGGGGGAACTGTCATGTCAATCATCACGACTAACTATGAGTACACGAGGCGTAGTAAATCCCCCCTTTTGGCATTTAAATTTTTTTCCCAAAATATTCACAAAGGCAACCCCCTTTAAACAATTTTTAAATTTTTGGGTCCGTCTAAAAATAAATTTTTTTAAAATTATTAAAATAAGTTCTCCCTTTGTCAAAAACCAATTTACTGTCAAATCAAAAAAATTTGACAGATTTCGGAAGTTATTTTACTTTAAGCGGGATTTTTGGGTACGTTTTCTAACTTTTTGAACCCCCGGGAACTGTCACTGTCAACATCAGACTAACTATAGGACACGTGTCGTAGTAAACGCCCTTTTGTATATTTTCTACAAAATTTTTAAACAAGGGTTTTTTTATTGTCAAAAAACCCAAATTCATTGCCCAAATCGGACAAAAATTTGACAGATTTCTGAAGTTATTTTTTTAGCGGGATTTTTGGGTACGGATTTCTTATTTTATTTAAAACCCAAAACCGGGAACGTCACGTCAATTCACACAAAACAAAGTAACGTGGCGTAGTAAAATCCCCCTGTTGTGCATTTGAATTTTTTGCCAAAAAATTCACAAAGGCAAAACCCTTAAAAATTTTTTTTTTTTGTCCGTCTAAAAATCATAATTTTTTAAAATTATAAAAATAGATTTCCCCCCCATTGTCAAAAAACCCATTATTGTCAAAGGGACAAAAATTTGACAGATTACGGAAGTTTAAAATTTTTAAGGGAATTTTGGGGTACGGATTTTTTACTCATTTAAAACCCAAAACCGGGGAACTGCACTGTAATCCCAAAAACTAACTAAAGAGTAAGGGGGAGAATTAGAATCGCCCTGTTGTGCGTGAATTTTTTGCAAAAAAATTCACAAAGGCAAACCCCTTATAAAATTTTTTAATTTGGGTCTCTCAAAATAATAAATTTTTAAAAAAAATTATAACAATAGAGTTCTCCATTGTCAATAACAATTCTTTGTAAAAATCGGACAGAAATTGCAGATTTACGGAAGTTTATTTAATTTTAAGCGGGATTTTTGGGGTCGTTTTCTTACCTTTTTATAAACCCAAAACCGGGGAACTGTCCCCTGTAAAATCATCAGGGGACAAAACTATAGAGTAACGTGCAGTAGTAGAATCCCCCCGTTGTGCATTGAATTTTTTTGAAAAAAAATTCACAAAGGCAAACCCCCTTACAAATTTTTTAAATTTTTTGGGTTTCTCTCAAAATAAAAAATTTCTTAAAATTTTTAAACAAAAAGGTTCCCCCTTTGTAAAATAACCAATTTTGAAAACGGACAGAAAGACAGATTTAGGGAAAGTTTTTTTAACTTTAAGCGGGTTTTTTTGGGGTACGGATTTTTACTTTTTATGACCAAAAAACCGGGAACGTCACGTCAATACACGATAACTTAAGTAACGGGGCAGTAGTAGAATCCCCCTTTTTGTGCAGTTTAAATTTTTGCCAAAAACAAAAAAGGCTAAAAAATTTGGGGTCCGTCTCAAAAAAAATAAATTTAAAAATATAACAATAGATTCTCCCTTTGTCAAAAACCCAATTCTTTGTCAAATGGACGAAATGACAGTTTTACGGAAGTTTTTTAATTTTAAGGGGGCTTTGGGTAGGGATTTTTTACTTTTTTAAAACCCAAAAGGGGAATTCACGTCTTTATCAACTAAATAAAAAACGGGGGCAGAGAGAATCGCCCTTTGTGCAGTTAAATTTTTCCCAAAAATTAAAAAGGTTTTAAAATTTTTTTGGGTCTCTAAAAATCAATAAATTTTAAAAATTTTAAAAATGAGTTCTCCATTTCAAAAAACCCAATTCTTTGTAAAAATGGGGACAAAAATTGCGTTTTACGGAATTTTTTAAAAATTAAAGGGGGGAAACTTTGGGTCGATTTCTTATCATTTATAAACCCAAAACCCGGGAAAAACGCACTGCCCTCTAAACTAACTATAGAGTAACTGGGCAGAAGTAGAACGCCCTTTTTGTGCAGTTGTTTTTTTTGAAAAAAAAATTTACAAAGTTAACCCCTTTCAAATTTTTTAAATTTTGGTCCTAAAAAATCAAAAATTTTAAAAAATTAAAAACAATAGAGTTCCCCCCTTTGTAAAATAAAATTCATTGTAAAAAGGGACAGAAATTGAAGTTTTAGGGGAATTTTATTAAATTTAAGCGGGATTTTTGGGTAGGTTTCTTCTCTTTAGACCAAACCGGAAAACGTCACTGTCAATCATCACGACAAAACTAAAAGACGGGGGCATAGTAAATCGCCCTGTTGTGCAGTTGTTTTTTTTTTCCCAAAAAAATTCACAAAGGAAAACCCCTTATAAAATTTTTTAATTTTGGGCCTTCAAAATAAAATAAATTCTTTAAATTTTAACATAGAGTTCTCCCTTGTCAAAAAACCCAAATTCTTTGAAAAAAACGGACAGAAATTGACAGATTTACGGAAGTTTTTTAAAATTTAGGGGAAAATTTTTGGGTACGGATTTCTTACTATTATAAACCCAAAACCCGGGGGAAACTGCACTGTCCAATCACAACAAAATATAGAGTGGGGACGTGGGCAGTAGAAAGAATCGCCCTGTTTGCATTTAAATTTTTTTTTTCCCAAAAAAAAATTAAAAGGCAACCCCTTTTAAAAAAATTTTTTAAATTTTTGGGTCCGTCTCAAAATCAAAAATTTTTTTAAAATTTTTATTAACAGAGTTCCCCCCATTTTTCCAAAACCAAATTCATTGTCAAATCGGACAGAAATTGACAGATTTAAAAGGAAAGTTATTTAATTTGAGGGATTTGGGTACGGTTTCTTTATTTTGAACCAAACCGGAACTGTACTGTCAATCACCAACAACTATAGAGTAACGGGGCAGATAAATGCCCTGTTGTGCAGTTAAATTTTTTTTTTTTTCCCCCAAAAAATTCAAAAAAGGAAAAAACCCCCTTAACAAATTTTTTTTAATTTTGGGTCCGTCTCAAAATCAATATATTCTAAAAATTATTAAAAAAGGGAGTTCTCTTTTTTGTCAAAAAAACCAATTCTTGTAAAAATCGGACAGAAATTGACAGTTTTTGGAAGGGTTTTTAAAAAACTTTGGGGGGGATCTTTGGGGTAGGGATTTTTATTATTTATGAACCAAAACCGGGGAAACTGTCACTTCATATCACGATAACATAGGTACACGGTGCAGTAGTAAAATCCCCCTGTTTATTTTTTTTAAAAAAAATTCCAAAAGGGGGAAAAAAAAATTTAACCCAAAATTTGTTTTTTTTGGGCCGTTCCAAAATCAAATTTTTTAAAAATTAAAAAACAATGAGTTTTTCCCATTTAAAAAAACAATTACTGTCAACAACAAAATTACTTTTAAAATTTTTTTACAACGGGTTTTTGGGTAAAATTTTCCTTTTATGAAAAAAGGAATTTTCCCCCAAAATCTCCACGCTACCCCAAAAATTTGTTAAATGCCCTTTTATATATTCTAAAAAATTTTTAACAAGGGAGTCTCTCAATTGAAAAATAACCAATTCATTGTCAAACGGACAGTTTTTGCAGATTTCGGAAGTTTATTTAACTTTGAGCGGGTTTTTGGGGGTACGGATTTTTTACTTTTTTTAAAACCCAAACCGGGGAAACTGTCACTGCAATCCACGACTAATATAGAGTACCGTGTGCAGTAGTAGAATCGCCCTGTTGTGCAGTGAATTTTCGCAAAAAATTCCAAAGGCTACCCCCTTAAAAAATTTGTTAATTTTGGGGCCCTCTAAAAATCTATTCAAAAAATTTTTAACAGGGGTTCTCTCTTGTCAAAAAACCAAATTCATTGCAATGGGACAGAATTGACAGTTTAGGGAAAGTTTATTTAACTTTGAGCGGGATCTTTGGTACGGATTTCTTATTTATTTATAAACCCAAAACCGGGGAACGTCACTTAAATTATCACGACTAACTATCAGAAGTAGGCGTAGAAATCCCCCTGTTGGCATTAAATTTTTTCCCAAAAAATATTCACAAAGGCAACCCCCTTAAAAAAATTTGTTAATTTTGGGCCCGTCTCCAAATAAATTTTATTTAAAATTTTTAAACAATAGGTTTCCCTTGGTCAAATAAAAATTTACTGTCAAACAACAGAAATTGACAGATTTACGGAAGTTTTTTTTTTTTAAAGGGGATTTTGGGTAGGGATTTCTTACTTATTTATAAACCCAAAACCGGGAAATGCACTGAAATCATACAACTAAAAAAGAGTAACGTGGGCAGTTGTAGAATCGCCCTGTTGGGCGTTGAATTTACGCCAAAAAATTCCAATACGAACCCCTTAAAAAATTTTTTTAATTTGGGCCCCGTCTAAAAATAAAAAAATTTCTAAAAAATTATTAACAAGGGATTTTCCCCTCATTGTCTAATAACAATTTTAAGTAAATCGGAAAAAAAATTTGACGATTTAGGGAATTTTTATTTAAAATTTTTGGCGGGATTTTGGGGGTACGGTTTTTTTTTCCTTATTATTATGAACCAACCGGGAACTGTCACGTCAATCCGACTAATTACAGAAACAAAGGAAAAGTAGTAGAATCGCCCTGTTGTGCATTTGAATTTTTTGCCAAAAATATTCAAAAAGGCTAACCCCTTAAAAATTTTTTTAAATTTTGGGGCCCGTCTCAAAAATCAATATTTTTTAAAAATTATTAACTAATTTCTCCCATTGTCAAAAAACCCTTTGTCAAATCGGACGAAATTGACAGATTAGGGGAAGTTTAAATAATTTTAAGGGGAACTTTGGGTACAGTTCCCTTATATTTATGAACCAACCCCGGGAACTTCACTGTCAATCATCACAACTAACTATAAGTACCGTGGGCAAAAGTAAATCGCCCTTTTGTGCAGTTAAATTTTTTTTGCAAAAAATTCACAAAGGCTAACCCCTTTAAATTTTTTAAATTTTTGGGCCCGTCTCAAAATAAATAAATTTTTAAAATTTTAAAAACAATGAGTTCTCCATTTAAAATAACTAATTCATTGTCAATAAACAGAAATTCAGATTTCGGAATTTTTTTAAATTTTTAAGGGGGATTTTTGGTACGGTTTCTTACCATTTATAAACCAAACCGGGACTGTCACGTCAATCATCACGACAAACATAGAGTAGACGTGGGCAGTAGTAGAATCGCCGTGTTGTGCAGTTGAATTTTTGCCAAAAAATTCACAAAGGCTAACCCCTTATCAAATTTGTTAATTTTGGGTTCATCTCAAAATCAATAAATTCTTTAAAATTATTAACAATAGAGTTCTCCCATTGTCAAATAACCAATTCATTGTCAAATCGGACAGAAATTGACAGATTTACGGAAGTTTATTTAACTTTAAGCGGGATCTTTGGGTACGGATTTCTTACTCATTTATGAACCAAACCGGAACAGTCACTGTCAATCATCACGACTAACTATACAGTAGACGTGGGCAGTAGTAGAATCGCCCTGTTGTGCAGTCTGAATTTTTTGCCAAAATATTCACAAAGGCTAACCCCTTATCAAATTTGTTAATTTTGGGTCCATCTCAAAATCAATAAATTCTTTAAAATTATTAACAATAGAGTTCTCCCATTGTCAAATAACCAATTCATTGTCAAATCGGACAGAAATTGACAGATTTACGGAAGTTTATTTAAATTTGAGAGGAATATTGGGTACGGATTTCTTACTTATTTATGAACCAAACCGGGAACTGTCACTGTCAATCATCACAACTAACTATAGAGTACACGTGGGCAGTAGTAGAATCGCCCTGTTGTGCAGTTGAATTTTTCCCCAAAAAATTCACAAAGGCAAACCCCTTAACAAATTTGTTAATTTTGGGTCCGTCTCAAAATCAATATATTCTTTAAAATTATTAACAATAGAGTTCTCCCATTGTCAAATAACCAATTTACTGTCAAATCAGACAGAAATTGACAGATTTACGGAAGTTTATTTTACTTTAAGCGGGATCTTTGGGTACGGATTTCTTACTTATTTATGAACCAAACCGGGAACTGTCACTGTCAATCATCACGACTAACTATAGAGTACACGTGTGCAGTAGTAGAATCGCCCTGTTGTGCAGTTGAATTTTTCGCCAAAAAAATTCACAAAGGCTAACCCCTTAACAAATTTGTTAATTTTGGGTCCGTCTCAAAATCAATATATTCTACAAAATTATTAACAAGGGAGTTCTCTTATTGTCAAATAACCAATTCATTGTCAAATCGGACAGAAATTGACAGATTTCTGGAAGTTTATTTAACTTTGAGCGGGATCTTTGGGTACGGATTTCTTACTTATTTATGAACCAAACCGGGAACTGTCACTGTCAATCATCACGACTAACTATAGAGTACACGTGTGCAGTAGTAGAATCGCCCTGTTGTGCAGTTCAATTTTTCCCCAAAAAATTCACAAAGGCTAACCCCTTAAGAAGGAATAGGACATTGAAGCGACGCCAACTTCTCAGATGAGACCGCGAAAAATCTCGCATCCGGGGGAGAGCGGGGGGTGTTGAAGTTCCCTCAGCTAGGCGGGGAAATGAGTCGAGTTGTGATAGTCTGGAGGTGGGGGACTAGCAATAGCCCCCAATAACTCAACGCTTTGCTGCGACGCTGGTATGACCTTGCCGTTAGGCGGTACGCGGTAGTGCGAAGTGGTGAGACTGAGATCATATTTTTCGTTGTCACTGGAACTATTGACGAACGTTGCGTTCACAGGAGGTTTATTCAGAATATTGTGTTGTTTGTTGTTGGATCGACGTTGTTGATATAGTTAGTTTTTTATGGGCAATCAAAATTAAATATGACTACTTTTTTCAAAACAAAAGGTTATTAATTAATTTATTTATTTCACTTATTGTGGCACAATCTCCGTGAAGTAACTAGTTTGTCGAATACACAATTGCAGTCATTTGTAGACTTACCTAACAATACCATAGAAAAAAGTGTTGATATCGTAAATCGGTGTTACGGGTGGTGGCGCCAGGTTTTCTAAATTCCGAGGGGTGCTGAAATATTTCACAAACCTTTTGAAGACTGCCCGTGCCCGTCAGGTATTTTCTAAAACGTTTTTGCTGCATTGTTTTGTGTGTACTGTATTATATCAGTAGTAATGAAATTAGCCTGTGTAATTAATTTTCAAGATTTCCATGACTATATAATTGTATCACGAAAACTATCTAGGACCTAGGTATCTAGGGGGAAGCGTGTTCGTTTTAAAAAAAAACAGGGCATGCTTGAAAGCTATGGTTGTTACTGCCCCTTTTCGCCGAAGGCGAGAAAATTTGCTAATTTACAACTTTAGATGGCCTAACTAGTAAAAGAATCGAAAATGGCACAATAGGTAATGGTAATTATTGGCTGCGCAATCAAAACAGGAATCTTATGGGGGAGTGGAGGATGACAATCGCCACACCGCACTGCCCCCACTGTATCCGTTACTGATGTAGTTGAATCAATTTAGTTTCTCTACAATTGAAAAATATAATATATTAAAAATTAAAAATTTAAATTTCCGTTTCTGTTCAAGCATGCACAGGAAATGTCTACTAGTATATTTTATGGTTGTAGATTTGTTATTCTCAAAACAAGAAAATGCCACAGGAAAATTTCAACAACTGAGTCACAATCCGAATTATCCAATTTATCACCAGACTTGCAAGATTTACCAAAAATAACTCTAATCTCTAAACTAACTAGTCTGTGAACGTGTTTGTAAATGTAGATAGCTCAAAACTTTGTTATTGTATAGACCGATTTTTTTTTAATTCAGAATATTTGGAGGGGTTCTTCAGCCCCTGAGCACCCACGAAGTCGGCTCCCCTGGACATCATGGGGAGAGGAGGATAAATAAAACGCTAACAAATTTTAAAGGTCGATGATTATTTAATTGAGCGAGCGTAGCGAGCGTCTCCACTTGACTCTTATGGCTCGAATGTCTGTTTTTTTTTTTTGATTTTTTTTTTCTGTTACTGCTTCGATACAGGTCGCACCGTTTCTTTGATCGACCTGAAATTTTGCACACATGTACATACCACCTAGGCGGGTTGCTGTATAGTTTTTGAACAAAATCCGATCGTTGGTTATAAAAAATAAAAAATAAAAAATAAAAAAAAAAAATAAAAATGTTCCGATCGTTATGAAATTTTGCAGGGTCAATAAGTACAACATTCTCTCCTATTTTCTAAATTTTCAGCTAAATCGGTCAAGACCTTAAAGACTTATTGGTAATCATAATTCGAAAAATGATGTTAAAAAATGAAGGAGGCAGTGAAGATACAAAGACACACTTTAGAAGGCATGACGTGAATGAGTACAATGCAAAGATGTTGGAATAATATAGAGTGTACAATGTCAATATCCAGTTAGGCCTACACTGTGTGGTGGGCCTTATGGGAATGTCGTACTCGGGTCATGTTGCACGTACCGGTGCTCGCTCAACAACGCGTCCAACTGAGCGTTTTCCTAGTTATTTATCGATCTCTTGATCACGCGCGTAGGAACGTTTTAAAGTTGGAGGGGGGGGGGGGGGGGGGGGGATTTATTAGAAGATTTTGTGGGCGGCAGCTGGGGTTCGGAGCAAAGCCACTAGAGTTATATCGTCATGTTTTAACTGCACTCGGACTCTGTAAACGATTTTTTACAGCAACTATCTGCGATCTAAAAACTAAAAAAAAGAACGTGAAGTGGTCCATTTTAGTAAATTTCAACCTGATTTTGTATGTAACGATGAACCATTTCAGGCAAACATATTTGTTTAACCAAGGTGACTGTCGAATTTTATGTGTATGTGCATATTTACTTTGAAATTCTGGGATTAATATTTATCTCACGTTAGTTTTGCCCCTCCTCTCCCTAACTTGGGAGGGTGCATTAACCCCCCCTGCCCCATCCCCCGGTTCCTACGCCACTGCTGTTGATGATTCAAGTTGTATATTAAACATTTTAATGCATTAATACATGAAAATTAATGAAAATAATATTTCACATATTTGATTGATTATTAGTGTATATAGTACAAGCAAAAGAAGAGTATAACAGTATCCATGGTACACACTTACACACACAGTTTTTGTTACTGTGCCATACAAAACAGTGTGTTGAAATTATAATCATACATAGGTGATGTTAAAACATTGGAGTGGAGGGAATAAAATACTGCCAAGTTGATCAGTTATTACATTAGCCTTCTGTTATTGCTTCAAAGTTTTATTTTAATGATACGTACGCGTACATTAGTTAAAGTACACTGTATTCTTAAAATTAAGTAATAAACTGATTCGAATAACGATTATGCGTATATTATATCATATACCTATGAAACATGTTTACTACGAATAAAAATATATTATCCAAGCATTTTACAGAATCATCAGCCCCTATCCACTAATACAAAATGACTCGCGCTAGCGTCTAGAAGGAATGTAATGCGTATAACTACAAGTAAGTAGTAACATACTGTCGATAAGATACTGATATTATCTCTAAACCGAATTAGTTGTAGTATGTTATATTTGATCCGTACGTAATGAGCGGTTTACGTTTCATATACCTTTTGTCTTCAAATCGCGCTTTCTTTGCTTCAGTTAGTGTAGGATACACACGGTAGACTTTATTTGAATGCGCGGTAGCATTGATATAGGCAATTGTCGTTCAAAATTTATTTATTAGCTTAGTCCAATACACTTGTTATATAAAATAATGGTTTGCTTTATTGACGACAAAGTTCCCTACTTAACTTTCATCGGTTACGCCAACCCATTCCAAATAAAAACAAACTTCAAGTGCATTGTGGCCCTCGTCAAGTGCACTCATATTTATTGATTGATTGATTAACTGATTAAGGTCTTTATTAAGGCGGGATTAAGGCTAGTGAAGCCTTATCTTCCATCCAACCTGATTTGTACAACTACATATATCATTTAATTTATTTGTTACATAGATATAAAGTAAACAAAGAATATTTCATAGATAAGTGCAAATACAATTAAATAAACAAAATACAATTAAGCTTACTTATATAGTAAACATATTGGGAGAGTACGAGATTAAAGTTGCTATGGAATGTGAGCAGGCATTGAAATACTCAACCCAAATCATTTGCAGAATGACCGAGTAAACCGTCGGGAATAGAAAAATCTGTTTTAGATGGCGGGAATCGAACCTGTGCTCGATCCCGTGACCCGTCATGTGCGTGAAAGGGGACGACGGACTTGTCACAGACAATTGTATTTTCGGTTGTATTTGAGTCTAGGATTCAACTGCTTCCATGACATCTGAACAGTTGTGGGTGGCTGGATTTGTTTGGTGGTAATTTATATATCGGTATAGCCATCTGACTGCGAACATGTCAAGTTGGGTAATTTGTATTCTATTATCGATCGAAATAAAAACATCAATAGGCCTAATTGGCTTATACATAGAATTACCATGCAAATTAATTTTGTGCTAAAAATAAAACACGAAGGCGATGTGTAACCAAAATGTTTATCATACAACAACTCCCAACTTCAACATAAGATTGCGACCCGATATAATTTAAATAAAGTCCTAAGACGTAGAAAAATATATAGTTATCTCGAGGGTGCTGAGTGAAGTGGACACCACAAGTGAGTAACACGCGTCACATTTTGACGTTTAAAAAAAAATTATTTATTTATTTATTTATTTATTTATTTAACGTCTATCCTATTCAGTTAAAAAACTGATTTACAAAGGAGGACAACAATTTACAAAGGAGAACAACTTTTTAACTAAATTAACATCCAGCCTTCGTGCACACTCGTAGATGTAGAGTGGTTACCTGATTCCATTAGTTTTCAACTATATCGTGCGGTATTCACGCAGGCCGGTGATTCGGTGATTCAACGGTGATTCAATTAGTTTAGAACATTATGTTCTAAGCTCAATGGTGCAATAGTCCTAACTCCTGGTATTGATTGGGGAGGGGCCCAAATATACACCTATATTCCAATCAGTTTTTAGAAGATCATCTATTTTTGTTAAATTACCCGTCCATGGATTTTTTTTGACCTGTAACATCTTCTAGCCACGCTTCTAGTTAATGAATCATTGAAATAGGCATCTCATTGTCCCTCCTTTTTGCATAGCTTTGTATTATCCCTCTTCCTTTGATCCATCTTGACGTAATTGTAAATAGACGTAGATGGTAAAAAACGCACATGCCTTTACGAAGTAATCACCGCCCCGCTTGATACAGCACGTGTTTATCTGACAGCTGTATGATGTTAGCCAGACGCACAAGTTCGCTCGGGAGCCTCAAACCTCTTCCCGTTCCCCGTCCCCAAGACAACACAATAACACATTCACCAAACGATAATCACTGATAATATGGTTATGATTGTTGCCGCACTTACGATAGCTGACCCAGACCATTCATTAATTTATCGTATATACAAACGGCAAACCTTATTCGTCTCCGTTAGCGTAAGTGCATAAATATAATATGTAGAAACAATTCGTATCCGAAAGGCTGCAAGTTTTAAAACCGAAAAGGGGATCTTGATTTCTCTATTGTGTTATTTGTGTATTCGCCGCCAACATTGATGAATCCATCTGGTGAAACGAATCGTCGTTAGCACTATCTCTACATATGTAAATAAATCATATATTTGAAAATAATTTTGTTGCACCTACATCACAACATTAGTAGTTTATAAATAATTACGAATATGATAAATGAGGTCCGATCAAATTGATTATTCCCGCCAAAGATTCGTTTTTTTAAAGGTAAATGAACAACATGGTATCACCACTAGCACTAAACACAATGCATAGAACATTTAATAATAGTATGGACTACTTACAACAAACAAGAACAATAAACATATTTTTTTTTATAATACTTGGTGGGGAACAAAATAATATGATAAATGGTGTCCTTATGCATATTTCCAGTTCAAGGCACCAAGGTCCTTGTCTCAAATTCCGGTTTCTTGGCCAGGTTTACAACGTGTAACACGATACTGTCAGTTTACCTCCCTCAAATTCCACAAAACACTCGCTCGAACACGAAATCGTCTCACGACTTTTTCGCAGCGCTTACGCAATCTAGCGGACTACAGTCGTACGAAAAAAACGCAAAACAATGCCTGGGAAAAAGCTGTTTTTTTCCTAAACGGTTGGCGATAAAACAATTCTGTTGAATGGGTTGAAGAGAAAATTCATCAATTCAGGGCGATAGAGTAAAGTTTTCTGAAATAACAGTCGGGGGGTATTTTTTAAAGTTCCATGAAAATGCGCTTGAAACAGTATTTTTGTAAAAATGATGCGATATTAAAAAATTCATGCTAGATAAATGTATCTTTTTTCTTAAAATCCGGCACTTAAGGGCTCTATAGAAAACCTTCACAATTATATTGCTGAAGATTTCATGGCGATCGGTTGATAAACGGCCGAGAAAACAGCTATTTGCTGGAAGTCGACGTTACTTTCAAAATACTGCCCATATTCACATGTCCTATATTCTCTTAACAAATTTGTTAATTTTGGGTCCGTCTCAAAATCAATATATTTTTAAAATTATTTACAATAGAGTTCTCCCATTGTCAAATAACCAATTTACTGTCAAATCAGACAGAAATTGACAGATTTACGGAAGTTTATTTTACTTTAAGCGGGATCTTTGGGTACGGATTTCTTTCTTATTTATGAACCAAACCGGGAACTGTCACTGTTAATCATCACGACTTACTATAGAGTACACGTTGTGGCAGTAGTAGAATCGCCCTGTTGTGCAGTTGAATTTTTCGCCAAAAAATTCACAAAGGCTAACCCCTTAACAAATTTGTTAATTTTGGGTCCGTCTCAAAATCAAGATATTCTACAAAATTATTAACAAGGGAGTTCTCTCATTGTCAAATAACCAATTCATTGTCAAATCGGACAGAAATTGACAGATTTACGGAAGTTTATTTAACTTTGAGCGGGATCTTTGGGTACGGATTTCTTACTCATTTATAAACCAAACCGGGAACTGTCACTGTCAATCATCACGACTAACTATAGAGTAGACGGGGGCAGTAGTAGAATCCCCTTTTTGTGCAGTTAAATTTTTTGCCAAAAAATTCACAAAGGCAAACCCCTTAAAAATTTTTAATTTTGGGTCCGTCTCAAATAAAAAAAATTCTTTTAAATTATTAAAAATAGAGTTCTCCCATTGTCAAATAACCAATTCATTGTCAATGGGGACGAATTGAAGATTTAGGGAAAGTTTATTTAAATTTGGGGGAATTTTGGGTACGGATTTCTTACTTTTTTATGAAAAAAACCGGGAACTTCATGTCATCACAAAACTACTTAGATAACGGGGGCAGTATAAAATCGCCTTTTGTGCGTTAAATTTTTCGCCAAAAAATTCAAAACAACAAATCACAACAACAAAAACAAACAACAACAAAAAAATAAAAATTTTTTTAAATTTTGGGTCTGTCTCAAAATAAAGATATTCTACAAATTAAAAACAAGGGAGTTTTCTTGTCAAAAACCTTTTCATTGTCAAATGGGACTTTAATTGACAGATTTAGGGGAAGTTTTTTAACTTTGAGGGGATCTTTGGGTAGGATTTCTTACTCTTTAAAACCCAAAACCCGGGGAAACTGTCCTGTCAATCATCAAAACTAACTATAGATACACGGGGGCAGTTGTAGAATCGCCCTGTTGTCGTTGAATTTATCGCCAAAAATTTCAAAAGGCAACCCCTTATAAAATTTGTTAATTTTGGGGGTCCTCTCAAAAAAAAAAATTTTTTAAAAATTATTAACTAGAGTTCTCCCTTGTCAAATACCCAATTCATTGTCAAATCGGACAAAAATTGACAGATTTACGGGGGTTTTTTTTAACTTTGAGGGGGATTTTTGGGGTACGGATTTCTTACTTATTTATGAACCAAACCGGGAACTGTCCCTGTTAATCATCACGACAAACTATAAGTACAGGGTGCAGTAGTAGACCCCCGTTTGCATTTAAATTTTTTCGCCAAAAATTCAAAAAAGGCAAACCCCTTAAAAAAATTTGTTAATTTATGGTCCGTTTTAAAATCAATAATTGTAAAAAATTATTAACGGGGAGTTCTCTATTGCAAATACCCAAATTCAATGTCATGGGACAAAATTGCGATTTAGGGAAATTTTTATTTAATTTTGAGGGGGATTTTGGGGGTACGGATTTCTTACTTATTTATGAAAAAAGGGGGAACTGTCGCAGTCATTATCACGACAAACTATACAGTAGACGTGGCTATAGAATCGCCCTGTTGTGCAGTTAATTTTTTGCCAAAAATATTCACAAAGAAAACCCCTTAACAAATTTTTTAAATTTTGGGTCCGTCTCAAATCAATATTTTTAAAAATTATTAAAAATAGAGTTCTCCCATTGCAAATAACCAATTCATTTCAATCGGACAAAAATTTGACAGATTTACGGAAGTTTAAATATTTTTAAGCGGGAACTTTGGGTAGGTTTTCTTACTCATTTATGACCAAAACCGGGAACTGCCCACTGTCAATCATCCAAAACTACTATAGAGTAACGGGGGGCAAAGTAGAATCGCCCTGTTGTGCAGTTGAATTTTTTGCAAAAAAATTCACAAAGGTTTAACCCCCTTATAAAATTTTTTAAATTTTTGGGTCCACTCAAATCAAAAAATTTTTTAAAATTTTTAACAATAGAGTTTTCCCCATTGTCAAAAAACCAATTCATTGTCAAATCGGACAGAAATTGACAGATTTACGGAAGTTTATTTAACTTTAGCGGGATCTTTGGGTACGGATTTCTTACCTCATTATGAACCAAACCCGGGGAACTTGCACTGGCATCATCCATCGTATAAAAAAACTATAGAGTAGAACGTGGGCCGTAGTAGAATCGCCCTGTTGTGCAGTTGAAATTTTGCCAAAAAATTCACAAAGGCTAACCCTTATCAAATTTGTTAACTTTGGGTCCGTCTCAAAATCAAATAATTCTTTTAAATATTACAAAACTAGCAGTTCTCCATGTCAAATAACAATTCATTGTCAAATCGGCCAGAAATTGACATATTACGGAAGTTTCATTTAAATTTGAGAGGAATATTTGGTACGGATTTCTACGTATTTATGAACCAAAACCGGGAACTGTCACTGTCTTTATCACAACCTAACTATAGAGTACACGTTGGGCAGTAGTAGAATCGCCCTGTTGTTGCAGTTGAATTTTTCCCAAAAAAAATTCAACAAAGGCTAACCCCTTAACAAATTTGTTAATCGGTGTGTCGTCTCCAAAATCAAATATATTCTTAACATATTAACAATAGAGTTATCCCATTGTCAAATAACCACAATTTACTGTCAAATCAGACAGAAATGAAGATTTAGGAAGTTTATTATACTTAAGCGGATCTTTGGGTACAGATTTCTTACTTATTTATGAACCAAAACCGGGAAATAGTCACTGTCAATCATCACGACTAACTATAGATACACGTGTGCAGTAGGTAGAATCGCCTGTTGTGCCAGTTGAATTTTCGCCAAGAAAAAATTCACAAAGGCTTACCCCTAAACAAATTTGTAAATTTTGGGTCCGTTTCATAATCAATATATTCTACAAAATATTAACAAGGGAGTTCTCTTATTGTCAAATAACCAATTTCATTGTCAAATCGGACAGAAATTAACAGATTCTGGAAGTTTATTAATTTGAGCGGGATCTTTGGGTACGGATTTCTTCACTTATTTACGAACCAAACCGGGAACTGCACTGTCAATCATCACGACTAAACTATAGAGTACACGGTGCCAGTTAGTGAATGCACTGTTGTTGCAGTTGAATTTTTCCCACAAAATCCACAAAGGCACCCCTAACAAATGTGTAATTTTGGGTCGTCTCAAAATCAATATATTCTACAAATTATTACAAGGGAGTTCTCTCATTGTCAAATAACCAATCATTGTCAAATCGGACAGGAAACTTGACAGATTTACGGAAGTTTATTTAACTTTGAGCGGGATCTTTGGGTACGGATTCTTACTTATTTAGAACCAAACCGGGAAACATGTCACTGTCAATATCACGACTAACTATACAGTAGACGTAGGCAGTAGTAGAATCGCTGTTGGCAGGTGAATTTTTGCCCCAAAATATCACAAAGGCCTAACCCCTTAACAAATTTGTTAATTTTGGGTACGTATCAAAATCAAGAATTCTACAAAATTATTAACAAGGGGAGTTTCTCTCATTGTCAAATAACCAATTCAAGTCAAATCGGACAGAAATGACAGATTTACGGAAGTAGTTATTTAACTTTGAGCGGATCTTTGGGTACGGATTTCTTACTTATATGAACCAAACCGGGAACTGTCACAGTCAATTATCACGACTAACTAATACAGTAGACGTAGGCAGTAGTAGAATCGCCCTGTTGTGCAGTTTTTGAATTTTTTGCAAAAAATTCACAAAGGCTAACCCATTATCAAATTTGTAATTTGGAGTCCATCTCAAAATCAATAAATCTTTAAAAAATTATTAACAATAGAGTTTCTCCCATTGTCAAATAACCAATTCATTGTCAAACAGACAGCAAAAATTGACAGATTTACGGAAGTTAAATAACTTTAAGCGGGAACTGAGGTACGGATCTTACTCATTATAAACCAAACCGGGAACGTCACTGTCAATCATCACAACTATACTGTAGAGTACAGTGGGCAGAAGTAGAAACTCGCCCTGTGTGCAGTGAAATTTTTTGCAAACAAAATTCACAAGGCTAAACCTTATCAAAATTTTGTTAATTTTGGGTCCGTCTCAAAATCAATAAATAATTCTTTAAATTATTAACAATAGAGGTTCTACCATTGTCAAATAACCAACATTTGTCAAATCGACAGAAAATTGACAGATTTACGGGAAAAGTTTATTTAATTTTAAGTGGGATCTTTGGGTACGGATTTACTTCCCTCATTTATGAACCAAAACCGGGAACTGTCACTGTCAATCATCACGACTAACTAGAGAGTTCGAGTGGGCAGTAGTAGAATACGCCCTGTTGTGCAGTTGATTTTTTGCAAAAAATTCACAAAGGCTAAACCCTATCCAAATTTGTAATTTTGGTCCATCTCAAAAATCAATAAATTCTTCAAAATTATTAACAATAGAGTTCTCTTATGTCAAATACACCAATTCATTGTCAAAATCGGACAGAAAAATTGACAGATTTACGGAAGTTTATTTTAAACTTTAAGCGGGATCTTTGGTACGGATTTCTTACTCATTTATGGAACCAAAACCGGGAATGGCACGTCAATCATCACGACTAACTATAGAGTAGACCGTGGGCAGTAGTAGAATCGCCTGTTGAGCGTTGAAATTTTGCCAAAAAATTCACAAAAGGCTAACCCCGTATCAAATTTGTTAACTTGGGGGTCGTCTCAAAATCAATAAATTCTTTTAAATCTTTAACACTATGAGTCTTCCCATTGTCAAATAACCAATTCATTGTCAAATCGGACAGAAATTGACAGGATTTACGGAGTTATATTTAAATTGAGAGGAATATTTGGGTACGGATTTCTTAATTAGTTTATGAACCAAACCGGGAACTGGTCACGTCATTTATCACAACTAACTATAGAGGACACGTGGGTCAGTAGTCGAATCGCCCTGTTGTGCAGTTTGAATTTTTCCCCAAAAAATTCACAAAAGGCTACCCCTTAACAAATTATTAATTTGGGTCCGCTCTCAAAATCAATATATTCTTAAAATTATCAAACAAATAGAGTCTCCCATTGTGACAAATAACCAATTTACTGTCAAATCAGACCGAAATTGACAGATTTACGAAGTTTATTATACTTTATTAGCGGGATCTTTGGGTACAGATTTCTACTTATAATGAACCAAACCGGGAACTGTCACTGTCAATCATCACGACTAACTATTAGATACACGTGGGCAGTAGTAGATCGCCCTGTTGTGCAGTTGAATTTTTCGCCAAAAAAATTCACAAAGGCTAACCCCCTTAACAAATTGTTAATTTTGGGTCCGTTTCAAAATCAATATATTCTACAAAATTATTAACAAGGGTAGTTCTCTTATGTCAATAACAATTCATTGTCAAATCGACAGAAATTAACAGATTTCTGGAAGTTTATTAATTTTGAGCTGGGATCTTTGGGTACGGATTTAACTTATTATGAAACAAACCGGGAAACTGTCACTGTCAATTCAATCACGTGACTAACTATAAGAGTACACGTGTGCAGTAGTAGAATCGCCCTGTTGGGCAGTTAATTTTTCGCCAAAAAATTCACAAAGGCTAACCCCTTAACAAATTTGTTAAGATTGGGTCAGTCTCAAAATCAATATATTCTACAAATTATTAACAAAGGAGTTTCTCATTGTCAAATAACAATGCATTGTCAAATCCGGACAGAAATTGACAGATATACGGGAAGTGTATTTAACTTTGAGCGGATCTTTGTGGGTACGGATTTCTTAATTATTTATGAACCAAACCGGGAAACTGTCACTGTAAATTATCAACGACGAACCTATACAGTAGACGTAGGCAGTAGTAGAATCGCCCTGTTGTGCAGTTGAATTTTTTGCAAACATATTCACAAATGCTAACCCCTGAACAAATTGGTAAATTGAGGGGCCGTCAGCAGAAAGGGGGATCCAGAGTACCCCCTTCTTGCCGGTTAACGTTTCTAGCATGTCGTCGTTATAGTAGGAACCACACCAACATCTAGTGATGCAGCAACGCACAGATGGCCCCCCCCAGGGTATGCATTTTGCGGCGCGCTCCTGTAGAGCGGAGGCGATCAGAGCCCGCCAAAGCCAGAGTTAGGTAGCCTAAACTTGCTACTCAAGAGAGGTTGTTGTTCTATTTGATTTATGAAAGCACCAAATAGACCATCGTTGTTTACTAAGGCGATAGTGTTTACACATTATATAGCATACCATGAATGACGAATCATTTAGCGATGATGAAGCCATAGCGATATACGATCAAAGAAAGGAAGAAAAAGGAAAGAATCCACAGTCCTGGGAACGAAACAGGAAAAAGAAATCCAAGGACACAATAAGTGTTATAATTTTCCCGTAAAGTGGGAGGCCTAGGCCCATGCCTAGACTAGGGCCTAGAGGGCTAGGGCTAGTCTAGGCTTACTTGTTTTCTTTTAGCGCCCTAGCCATAAGTTAAGGCTTTCATAACCTCTGTCTAGGCCTAGGCTCTCGAGTAATGATGAGTAATCCAGTTGCTGAAAACATTCCAAATGATAGCAATGAATCAGATTCAAATACATTTGACTTGGACTACTAATGTACATATGTAATAAGTTACATTTTTTATCATTAAAGTTCATTGTTTAAACCAATTTTGATAATTATTTAGTGACCGGATTTGTTGGGGGGGGCATGTATCCCCCCCACAATAAAAGGGTTTGAAAAAAGCTTTTATTGTGGGGGGGAGTTATCACCCACATGAGGGTTACCATGAAAAGCAACATTTCTCCTTCCTGAAGAATGATTTTAGATATTCAACTTTAACTCCATTTATCTCAGAACCACTTTTTGGCAGTTACCCCTTCTTGCTGGATGCCCCTCAATTTTGGGTCCGTCTCAAAATCAATATATTATTTAAAATTAATAACAAAAGAGTTCTCCCATTGTCAAATAACACAATTAACTGTCAAATCAGACAGAAATTGACAGATTTACGGAAGTTATTTTACTTTAAGCGGGATCTTTGGGTACGGATTTC
The DNA here is from genome assembly GCA_024449915.1 of Sweltsa coloradensis. Lineage (NCBI taxonomy): Eukaryota > Metazoa > Arthropoda > Insecta > Plecoptera > Chloroperlidae > Sweltsa > Sweltsa coloradensis. The sequence continues at coordinate 57,556 of JAMZAV010006030.1, read as the reverse complement.
TTACTTATTTATGAACCAAACCGGGAACTGTCACTGTCAATCATCACAACTAACTATAGAGTACACGTGGGCAGTTGTAGAATCGCCCTGTTGTGCAGTTGAATTTATCGCCAAAAATTCACAAAGGCTAACCCCTTATCAAATTTGTTAATTTTGGGTCCGTCTCAAAATCAATAAATTCTTTAAAAAATATTAACAATAGAGTTCTCCCATTGTCAAATAACCAATTCATTGTCAAATCGGACAGAAATTGACAGATTTACGGAAGTTTATTTAACTTTGAGCGGGATCTTTGGGTACGGATTTCTTACTATTTATGAACCAAACCGGGAACTGTCACTGTCAATCATCACGACTAACTATAGAGTACACGAGTGCAGTAGTAGAGAATCGCCCTGTTGTGCAGTTGAAATTTTTGCCAAAAAATTCACAAAGGCTAACCCCTTAACAAATTTGTTAATTTTAAGTACGTCTCAAAATCAATATATTCTACAAAATTATTAACAAGGGAGTTCTCTCATTGTCAAATAACCAATTCAATGTCAAATCGGACAGAAATTGACAGATTTACGGAAGTTTATTTAACTTTGAGCGGGATCTTTGGGTACGGATTTCTTACTTATTTATGAACCAAACCGGGAACTGTCACAGTCAATTATCACGACTAACTATACAGTAGACGTAGGCAGTAAGTAGAATCGCCCTGTTGTGCAGTTGAATTTTTTGCCAAAAGATTCACAAAGGCTAACCCCTTATCAAATTTGTTAATTTTAGGTCCATCTCAAAATCAATAAATTCTTTAAAATTATTAACAATAGAGTTCTCCCATTGTCAAATAACCAATTCATTGTCAAATCAGACAGAAATTGACAGATTTACGGAAGTTTAAATAACTTTAAGCGGGAACTTTGGGTACGGATTTCTTACTCATTTATAACCAAACCGGGAACTGTCACTGTCAATCATCACAACTAACTATAGAGTACACGTGGGCAGAAGTAGAATCGCGCTGTTGTGCAGTTGAATTTTTTGCAAAAAAAATTCACAAAGGCTAACCCCTTATCAAATTTGTTAATTTTGGGTCCGTCTCAAAATCAATAAATTCTTAAAAATTATTAACAATAGAGTTCTCCCATTGTCAAATAACCAATTCATTGTCAAATCGGACAGAAATTGACAGATTTACGGAAGTTTATTTAATTTTAAGCGGGATCTTTGGGTACGGATTTCTTACTCATTTATGAACCAAACCGGGAACTGTCACTGTCAATCATCACGACTAACTATAGAGTAGACGTGGGCAGTAGTAGAATCGCCCTGTTGTGCAGTTGAATTTTTTGCCAAAAAATTCACAAAGGCTAACCCCTTATCAAATTTGTTAATTTTGGGTCCATCTCAAAATCAATAAATTCTTTAAAATTATTAACAATAGAGTTCTCCCATTGTCAAATAACCAATTCATTGTCAAATCGGACAGAAATTGACAGATTTACGGAAGTTTATTTAACTTTGAGCGGGATCTTTGGGTACGGATTTCTTACTTATTTATGAACCAAACCGGGAACTGTCACTGTCAATCATCACGACTAACTATAGAGTACACGAGTGCAGTAGTAGAATCGCCCTGTTGTGCAGTTGAATTTTTCGCCAAAAAATTCACAAAGGCTAACCCCTTAACAAATTTGTTAATTTTGGGTCCGTCTCAAAATCAATATATTCTACAAAATTATTAACAAGGGAGTTCTCTCATTGTCAAATAACCAATTCAATGTCAAATCGGACAGAAATTGACAGATTTACGGAAGTTTATTTAACTTTGAGCGGGATCTTGGGTACGATTCTTACTTATTTATGAACCAAACCGGGAACTGTCACAGTCAAATTATCACGACTAACTATACAGTAAACGTAGGCAGTAGTAGAATCGCCCTGTTGTGCAGTGAATTTTTTGCCAAAATATTCACAAATGCTAACCCCTTAACAAATTTGTTAATTTTGGGTCCGTCTCAAAATCAATATATTATTTAAAATTATTAACAATAGAGTTACTCCCTTTGTCAAATAACCAATTCATTGTCAAATCGGACAGAAATTGACAGAATTTACGGAAGTTTATTTAATTTTAAGCGGGAACTTTGAGTACGGATTTCTACTCATTATGAACCAAACCGGGAACTGTCACTGTCAATCATCACAACTAACTATAGAGAGTACACGTGGGCAGAAGTAGAATCGTCCTGTTGTGCAGTTGAATTTTTTGCAAAAAAATTCACAAAGGCTAACCCCTTATCAAATTGTTAATTTGGGTCCGTCTCAAAATCAATAAATTCTTAAAAATTATTAACAATAGAGTTCTCCCATTGTCAAATAACTAATTCATTGTCAAATCGGACAGAAATTGACAGATTTACGGAAGTTTATTTAATTTTAAGCGGGATCTTTGGGTACGGATTTCTTACTCATTTATGAACCAAACCGGGAACTGTCACTGTCAATCATCACGACTAACTATAGAGTAGACGTGGGCAGTAGTAGAATCGCCCTGTTGTGCAGTTGAATTTTTTGCCAAAAAATTCACAAAGGCTAACCCTATCAAATTTGTTAATTTTGGGTCCATCTCAAAATCAATAAATTCTTTAAAATTATTAACAATAGAGTTCTCCATTGTCAAATAACCAATTCATTGTCAAATCAGACAGAAATTGACAGATTACGGAAGTTTAAATAACTTTAAGCGGGAACTTTTGGGTACGGGTTTCTTACTCATTTTAACCAAACCGGGAACTGTCACTGTCAATCATCACAACTTACTATAGAGTACACGTGGGCAGAAGTAGAATCGCCCTGTTGTGCAGTTTATTTAATTTTAAGCGGGATCTTTGGGTACGGATTTCTTACTCATCTATGAACCAAACCGGGAACTGTCACTGTCAATCATCACGACTAACTATAGAGTAGACGAGTGCAGTAGTAGAATCGCCCTGTTGTGCAGTTGAATTTTTCGCCAAAAAATTCACAAACGCTAACCCCTTAACACATTTGTTAATTTGGGTCCGTCTCAAAATCAATATATTCTACAAAATTATTAACAAGGGAGTTCTCTCATTGTCAAATAACCAATCCAATGTCAAATCGGCCAGAAATCGGCAGTTTTACGGAGGTTTATTTAACTTTGAGCGGGATCTTTGGGTACGGATTTCTTACTTATTTATGAACCAAACCGGAACTGTCACAGTCAATTATCACGACTAACTATACAGTCGACGTAGGCAGTAGTAGATTCGGCCTGTTGTGCAGTTGTATTTTTTGCCAAAAATATTCACAAATGCTAACCCCTTAACAAATTTGTTAATTTGGGTCCGTCTCAAAATCAATATATTATTTAAAATTATTAACAATAGAGTTCTCCCTTTGTCAAATAACCAATTCATTGTCAAATCGGACAGAAATTTACAGCTTTACGGAAGTTTATTTAATTTTAAGCGGGAACTTTGGGTACGGATTCTTACTCATTTATGAACCAAACCGGGAACTGTCACTGTCAATCATCACAACTAAACTATAGAGTACACGTGGGCAGAAGTAGAATCGACCTGTTGTGCAGTTAAATTTTTTGCAAAAAATTCACAAAGGCTAACCCCTATCAAATTGTTAATTTTGGGTCCGTCTCAAAATCAATAAATTCCTAAAAATTATTAACAATAGAGTTCTCCAATTGTCAAATAACTAATTCATTGTCAAATCGGACAGAAATTGACAGATTTACGGAAGTTTATTTAATTTTAAGCGGGATCTTTGGGTACGGCTTTCTTACTCATTTATAAAACCAAACCGGGAACTGTCACTGTCAATCATCACGACTAACTATAGGAGTAGACGTGGGCAGTAGTAGAATCGCCCTGTTGGCAGTTGAATTTTTTGCCAAAAAATTCACAAAGGCTAACCCCTTATCAAATTGTTAATTTTGGGTCCATCTCAAAATCAATAAATTCTTTAAAATTATTAACAATAGAGTTCTCCATTGTCAAATAACCAATCATTGTCAAATCAGACAGAAATTGACAGATTTACGGAAGTTTAAATAACTTTAAGCGGGAACTTTGGGTACGGATTTCTTACTTATTTATGAACCAAACCGGGAACTGTCACTGTCAATCATCACAACTAACTATAGAGTACACGTGGGCAGAAGTAGAATCGCCCTGTTGTGCAGTTGAATTTTTTGCTAAAAAATTCACAAAGGCTAACCCCTTATCAAATTTGTTAATTTTGGGTCCGTCTCAAAATCAAAAAATTCTTTTAAATTATTAACACTAGAGTTCTCCCATTGTCAAATAACCAATTCATTGTCAAATCGGACAGAAATTGACAGATTTACGGAAGTTATTTAATTTAAGCGGGATCTTTGGGTACGGATTTCTTACTCATTATGAACCAAACCGGGAACTGTCACTGTCAATCATCACGACTAACTATAGAGTAGACGTGGGCAGTAGTAGAATCGCCCTGTTGTGCAGTTGAATTTTTGCCAAAAAATTCACAAAGGCTAACCCCTTATCAAATTTGTTAATTTTGGGTCCATCTCAAAATCAATAAATTCTTTAAAATTATTAACAATAGAGTTCTCTTATTGTCAAATAACCAATTCATTGTCAAATCGGACAGAAATTGACAGATTTACGGAAGTTTATTTAACTTTAAGCGGGATCTTTGGGTACGGATTTCTTACTCATTTATGAACCAAACCGGGAACTGTCACTGTCAATCATCACGACTAACTATAGAGTAGACGTGGGCAGTAGTAGAATCGCCCTGTTGTGCAGTTGAATTTTTTGCCAAAAAATTCACAAAGGCTAACCCCTTATCAAATTTGTTAATTTTGGGTCCGTCTCAAAATCAATAAATTCTTTTAAATTATTAACACTAGAGTTCTCCCATCGTCAAATAACCAATTCATTGTCAAATCGGACAGAAATTGACAGATTTACGGAAGTTTATTTAAATTTGAGAGGAATATTTGGGTACGGATTTCTTACTTATTTATGAACCAAACCGGGAACTGTCACTGTCATTTATCACAACTAACTATAGAGTACACGTGGGCAGTAGTAGAATCGCCCTGTTGTGCAGTTGAAATTTTCCCCAAAAAAATCACAAAGGCTAACCCCTTAACAAATTTGTTAATTTTGGGTCCGTCTCAAAATCAATATATCTTTAAAATTATTAACAATAGAGTTCTCCCATTGTCAAATAAACCAATTTACTGTCAAATCAGACAGAAATTGACAGATTTACGGAAGTTATTATACTTTAAGCGGATCTTTGGGTACGGATTTCTTACTTATTTATGAACCAAACCGGAAACTGTCACTGTCAATCATCACGACTAACTATAGAGTACACGTGTGCAGTAGTAGAATCGCCCTGTTGTGCAGTTGAATTTTTCGCCGAAAAATTCACAAAGGCTAACCCCTTAACAAATTTGTTAATTTTGGGTCCGTTTCAAAATCAATATATTCTACAAAATTATTAACAAGGGAGTTCTCTCATTGTCAAATAACCAATTTATTGTCAAATCGGACAGAAATTGACAGATTTCGGAAGTTTATTATATTTTGAGCGGGATCTTTGGGTACGGATTTCTAGCTTATTTATGAACCAATCCGGAAACCGTCACTGTCAATCATCACGACTAACTATAGAGTACACGTGTGCAGTAGTAGAATCGCCCTGTTGTGCATGTTGAATTTTCGCCAAAAAATTCACAAAGGTTAACCCCTTAACAAATTTGTTAATTTTGGGTCCGTTTCAAATCAATATATTCTACAAAATTATTAACAAGGGAGTTCTCTCATTGTCAAATAACCAATTCATTGTCAAATCGGACAGAAATTGACAGATTTACGGAAGTTTATTTAACTTTGAGCGGGATCTTTGGGTACGGATTTCTTACTTATTTATGAACCAAACCGGGAACTCGCTGGCATATTTCCAGACTGTTCTATATCCGTTCCGTGTCATTCGGAGATAAAGGCGTCTAAAGGTTCAGTATTTTTTTCCCATGCCCCTATCAAAGATTAGTGGCTAAAATTTTCACAGAAGACACTTTTCGACATACAGTTATGATAACCAACTTTAAAAAGTAAAAATATTGATGTAGTTTTAATACAGGAATTTTTAAAAGTTTTTTCGCATTGGATATGGAACAATATGCAGCGGTTTCGACTGTTCAGTGAACGCGCTTTGTTCTATATCCACATTTAATTCCAGACTGTTCTATATCCGTTCCGTTATGTGTCATTCGGAGATAAAGGCGTCTACAGGTTCAGTTTTTTTTCGCATGCCCCTAAGATTAGAGTCTGAAAATTTCACAGAAGACACCTTTTGACATGCAGTTATGATAACCCACTTTAAAAAGTAGAAAAAATTATGCGGTTTTAATACAAGAATTTTTTAAAGTTTTTTTGCATTGGATATGGAACAATGTAGAGCGGTTGGGACTTTTCAATGAAGGCGATGTGTTCTATATCCACATTTTTTTTTATTATGACGCCCGTATATACAAAATAATAGCTTGGAGTTACATCCAGTACAATTTTAACCTAAAATCTCATCTGTGACGCTAAAGTCCTAGCCATTTTATAGTTCCACAATGAATTTACGTTTAAGTCTACCAGACTTAATTTATGACTGTCCTATTAAGGATAAGTAGATTATACCGGCAGGTAGGCAAAGGAGATTTATATTATGTGCAATCCATTTATTATTTATTTTTTATTTTTCAAATGATTATACGGCTATGCCTAGAACAGCCAGTGCCAAGTCTTATTTGGGCAGTAGTTCACCGAAGGTCATTTGCAGTTTCTCAATTTTTACACAAACATACTATGTAAATAAAACACAACACAATTGCTTAAAAATAGTGAGCATTTAGTTAGTAGTGAATCGGTATAGTTTGATTTGTAATAGCTTTGTAAATTGCCGACAATCTTGCAATCAGTCGCCGCCTGTTGCGAACACAACGCGACCCAGTCGAGCGCATGCAGGTGTGCATGCCTGTTCATCTTGGCTGGACCCAATATGCGACGCGCCAGTAAATTACATTGATTTCTGTTTCCACCATTTGCTCTGTGGGAAGGCGTTGGTTTTTAGTACCCTAGGTCTAAGCTAATCTACTAATCGGTTTACAAGTAGGCAAAGGTTTCTAGTACGTCTTAACCAGTGAACTTCTAGGTCTATTAATTGACAATGACATTTAAAATGCCTTCACATATTCCTGCTATTTAATGAAGTGAGTGCCAGTCTGCAGGTTTAAATAAATTAAACATTACTACATCATTGCATTTTTTGGCCTAGACCTTGCCCAAAACTTTGTTCTAAAGTTTCTATCATAGAGGAGCAACTCAATTAATTTGAGACTTTTTGCGGCGTATTTTTTGTTGGAGTGGGGCCAATAAAATCCTCATCTGAGCTGCCACCATCAAATTAGGGTAATACATCTTCTTCGGCATCACCCTCTGCAGATGTACTCGCACCCGCTTCAAACATTTTGACGTCCTCACTCACTTCACAAATCTCAATCTCACACTTATGATCAACGCACGTGGGTTTGAAATACTTCTGCGGGTATAGTATTGCAACAGGTGATACAAACGCACCGCTTATTGGGCGGCGAGTGACAAAGCTAACAGTTTATTGGTTCGTGGATATAGAACAATCTGGAATTATTTATTTTAGCGTTTTGCGGTATAATAGGATATGGAACACTATGGATCGGAGGAATGGTGCTTTTGTGTAATTAGAACAAAATGGAAACGTCAGTATGACCCTTCAAATAAGTTTTTTTACTTTTTTTTTTGCGAAAATGTTAGATCAATGTACATAGAACAACCTGGAATGCCTAACTCAATTTTTTCAAAAAATGGATTTAGAACAGTATGGAAATATACCAGCGAACTGTCACTGTCAATTATCACGACTAGCTATACAGTAGACGTAGGCAGTAGTAGAATCGCCCTGTTGTGCAGTTGAATTTTTTGCCAAAATATTCACAAAGGCTAACCCCTTAACAAATTTGTTAATTTTGGGTCCGTCTCAAAATCAATATATTCTACAAAATTATTAACAAGAGAGTTCTCTCATTGTCAAATAACCAATTCAATGTCAAATCGGACAGAAATTGACAGATTTACGGAAGTTTATTTAACTTGAGCGGGATCTTGGGTACGGATTTCTTACTTATTATGAACCAAACCGGGAACTGTCACAGTCAATTATCACGACTAACTATACAGTAACGTAGCAGAAGTAGAATCGCCGTTTGCAGTAATTTTTGCCAAAAAATTCAAAGGCTAACCTTATCAAATTTGTAATTGGGTCCATTCAAAATCGTTAATTCTTTAAAAATAACAATAAGTTCCCCATTGTCATACCAATATTGCAATCAGACAAAATTGACAATTACGAAGTTTAATACTTTAAGCGGGAACTTTACGAATTCTTACTCAAACCAAACCGGGAACTGTCACGAATTATATACAATACTATAGATACTGTGGGAGATGTCCCTGTTGTTGACCATGAATTTTGTCAAAAAATTACAAGGCTAACCCTTATAATTTGTAATTGGGTCGCCAAATTCAAATTTTTTTAAAAATTACAAAGGTTACCTCTTAATAACATTTTATTGTCAAATCGACAGAAATCGATTAACGAAGTTTAATTTATTAAAACGGGATCTTTGGTACGATTTCTTATCATTTGCCAACCGAAGTAATGTCAATTCGCACGTTAAATATAGAGTAAGGCAGAGTAGATCGCCCTGTTGTGCAGTTGAATTTTTTGCCAAAAAATTCAAAAGGCAACCCTTATTAAAATTTTAATTTGGTCACTGGCAAATCATAAATCCTTGTAATTTACAATAGAGTTCTCCCATTTCAAATAAGCAACCCTTTCAAATTTGTAATTCGGGCGTCAAAATTGAAGATTACGTTTATTTTAACATAGCGTTGATCCTGGGTCAAATAAATTCTTAATTGATGAACAAACCGGAACGTTTCACTGTCAGTCATCACGACTGAACTATGAGTACACGATTTGCAGTAGTATGAATCGCCTGTTGGCAGTGTTTTTCGCAAAATACAAACGTAACCCCTTAACAATTTGTTAATTTGGGTCCGCTAAAATCCCATATTCTCAAGAATTATTAACGGGAGATTTCCATTGTAACCATAACCATTCAATGGTCAATCGGACAAATAATACGTTTAAAGTTTATTTAACTTGATCGGATCTTGGTACGGATTCTTACTTATTAGAAAAAAACCGGTAACGCACAGTCAATTATCAACTAACTTACGAGTAACTTAGGCAGTAGTATAATCGCTGTAGGCACGGGAATTTTTTGCCAAATTATCACAAAGCTAACCCTTTAACAAATTCGTTAATTTGGGTATGATCCAAAATCAAGTTATTTTTAAAAATTAAACGACTAGAGTCTTCCCTTTGTAAATAAATTTCAGTTCGTCAAATCGGCAGAAATTTACAATTTACGGAAGGGAGTTTTATTTTAAGCGGAACTTGCTACGTTTCATTCTCAATTAAGAACCAAACGGGAACTGTCATGTCAATCATCACAACTACTTAGAGTACGATGTGCAGAAGTATATCGACTTTGTGCAGTAATTTTGTCAAAAATTATCAAGGCTAACCTTACAAAATTGTAATTGGGTCGAATCCATTAGAATGCAGTTGAAATTTTTACCAATAATTCACACATTGCTAAACCCTTAACAAATTGTTAATTTTGGCCGTCTCAAAATCAATATATTATTTAAAATTATTAACAATAGAGTTCTCCCTTTGTCATATAACCAATTCATTGTCAATCGGACAGAAATTTACAGATTTACGGAAGTTTTATTAATTTAAGCGGAACTTTGGGTACGGATTTCTTACTCATTTATGACCAAACCGGGAACTGTCACTGTCAATCATCACGACTAACTATAGAGTAGACGTGGGCAGTAGTAGAATCGCCCTGTTGTGCAGTTATTTTTTGCCAAAAAATTCACAAAGGCTAACCCCTTATCAAATTTGTTAATTTTGGGTCCATCTCAAAATCAATAAATTCTTTAAAATTATTAACAATAGAGTTCTCCCATTGTCAAATAACCAATTCATTGTCAAATCAGACAGAAATTGACAGATTTACGGAAGTTTAAATAACTTTAAGCGGGAACTTTGGGTACGGATTTCTTACTCATTTATAACCAAACCGGGAACTGTCACTGTCAATCATCACAACTAACTATAGAGTACACGTGGGCAGAAGTAGAATCGCCCTGTTGTGCAGTTGAATTTTTTGCAAAAAATTCACAAAGGCTAACCCCTTATCAAATTTGTTAATTTTGGGTCCGTCTCAAAATCAAAAAATTCTTTTAAATTATTAACCACTAGAGTTCTCCCATTGTCAAATAACCAATTCATTGTCAAATCGGACAGAAATTGACAGATTTACGGAAGTTTATTTAATTTTAAGCGGGATCTTTGGGTACGGATTTCTTACTCATTTATGAACCAAACCGGGAACTGTCACTGTCAATCATCACGACTAACTATAGAGTAGACGTGGGCAGTAGTAGAATCGCCCTGTTGTGCAGTTGAATTTTTTGCCAAAAAATTCACAAAGGCCTTATCAAATTTGTTAATTTTGGGTCCATCTCAAAATCAATAAATTCTTTAAAATTATTAACAATAGAGTTCTCCCATTGTCAAATAACCAATTCATTGTCAAATCGGACAGAAATTGACAGATTTACGGAAGTTTATTTAACTTTAAGCGGGATCTTTGGGTACGGATTTCTTACTCATTTATGAACCAAACCGGAACTGTCACTGGCAATCATCACGACTAACTATAGAGTAGACGTGGGCAGTAGTAGAATCGCCCTGTTGTGGCAGTTGAAATTTTTGCCAAAAAATTCACCAAGGCTAACCCTTATCAATTTGTTAACTTTGGTCCGTCTCAAATCAATAAATTCTTTTAAATTATTAACACTAGAGTTCTCCCATTGTCAAATAACCAATTCATTGTCAAATCGGACAGAAATTGACAGATTTACGGAAGTTTATTTAACTTTGAGCGGGATCTTTGGGTACGGATTTCTTACTTATTTATGAACCAAACCGGGAACTGTCACTGTCAATATCACGACTAACTATAGAGTAACGTGGCAGTAGTAGAATCGCCCTGTTGTGCAGTTGAATTTTTGCCAAAAATTCACAAAGGCTAACCCCTTAACAAATTTGTTAATTTTGGGTACGTTCTAAAATCAATATATTCTACAAAATTATTAACAAGGGAGTTCTCTATTGTCAAATAACCAATTCATGTCAAATCGGACAGAAATTGACAGATTTCGGAAGTTTATTTAACTTTGAGCGGGATCTTTGGGTACGGATTTCTTACTTATTTATGAACCAAACCGGGAACTGTCACTGTCAATTATCACGACTAACTATACAGTAGACGTAGGCAGTAGTAGAATCGCCCTGTTGTGCAGTTGAATTTTTTGCCAAAAAATTCACAAAGGCTAACCCCTTACAAATTTGTTAATTTTGGGTCCGTCTCAAAATCATAAATTTTACAAATTATTAACATAGAGTTCTCTCATTGTCAAATAACCAATTCATTGTCAAATCGACAGAAATTGACAGATTTACGGAAGTTTAAATTAACTTTAAGCGGGAACTTTGGTACGGATTTCTTACTCATTTATAACCAAACCGGGAACTGTCACTGTCAATCATCACGAACTAACTTAGAGTACACGTGGGCAGTAGTAGAATCGCCCTGTTGTGCAGTTGAATTTTTTGCCAAAAAATTCACAAAGGCTAACCCCTTATCAAATTTGTTAATTTTGGGTCCGTCTCAAAATCAATAAATTCTAAAAATTATTAACAATAGAGTTCTCCCATTGTCAAATAATCAATTCATTGTCAAATCGGACAGAAATTGACAGATTTACGGAAGTTTATTTAAATTTTAAGCGGGATCTTTGGGTACGGATTTCTTACTATTTATGAACCAAACCGGGAACTGTCACGTCAATCATCACGACTAACTATAGAGTAGACGTGGCAGTAGTAGAATCGCCCTGTTGTGCAGTTGAATTTTTTGCCAAAAAATTCACAAAGGCTAACCCCTTATCAAATTTGTTATTTTGGGTCCATCTCAAAATCAATAAATTCTTTAAAATTATTAACAATAGAGTTCTCCCATTGTCAAATAACCAATTCATTGTCAAATCGGACAGAAATTGACAGATTTACGGAAGTTTATTTAACTTTAAGCGGGATCTTTGGGTACGGATTTCTTACTCATTTATAACCAAACCGGGAACTGTCACTGTCAATCATCACGCCTAACTATAGAGTAGACTTGGGCAGTAGTATATCGGCCCTGTTTGTGCAGTTGGAATTTTTTGCCAAAAATTCAACAAAGGCTAACCCCTTATCAAATTTGTTAATTTTGGGTCCACATCTCAAAATCAATAAATTCTTTAAAAATTCTTAACATAGAGTTCTCTTATGTCAAATAACCAATTCAGTGTCAAATCGACAGAATTGATACAGATTTACGGAAGTTTATTTACGCTTTAGCGGATCTTTGGTACGGATTTCTTACTCAATTTATTAACCAAACCGGAACTTGTCACTGTCAATCATCACGACTACTATAGTAGTAGACGGGGGCAGTAGTAGAATCGCCCTGTTGTGTGCAGTTGAAATTTTTTGCCAAAAATTCACAAAGGCTAACCCCTTATCAAACTTTTGTTAACTTTGTCCGTCTCAAATCAATAATTCTTTTAATTCATTAACACTAGATTCTCCCTGTCAAATAACCAATTCATTGTCAAATCGGACAGAAATTGACAGATTTACGGAAGTTATTTAAATTTGAGAGGGACTATTTTGTACTCGGAATTTTCTTACTTATTTATGAACCAAACCGGGAACTGTCACTGTCATTTTTCACGACTACTATACAGTACACGTGGGCAGTAGTTAGAATCGCCCTGTGTGTGCGTTGAATTTTTCCACCAAAAAATTCACAAAGGCTACCCCTTAACAATTTATTATTTTTGGTCCGTCTCAAAATCAATATATTCTTTAAAATTATTAACAATAAGTTTCTCCCATTGTCAAATAACTCAATTTACTGTCAAATCAGAACAAATTGACAGATTTACGGAAGGTTTATTATACTTTAAGCGGATCTGTGGGTACAGATTTCTTACTTATTTATGACCAAACCGGGACTGTCACTGTCAATCATCACACTACTATAGAGTAACGTGTGCATTATTAGAATCGCCTGTTGTGGCAGTTGAATTTTTTCGCAAAAATTCACAAAGGCTACCCCTTAACAATTTGTTCAATTTTGGGTCCGTTCAAATCAATATAATTCATACAAATTTATTATAACAAGGAGTTCTCTTATTGTCAAATAACCAATTCATTGTCAAATCGGACAGAATTAACAGATTTCTGGAAGTTTATTTAATTTTGGCGGGATCTTTGGGTACGGATTTCTTACTTATTTAGGAACCAAACCGGGAACTGTCCCTGTTCAATGCATCACGACTAACTATAGAGTACACGTGTGCAGTAGTAGAATCGCCCTGTTTTGCAGTTGAATTTTTCGCCAAAAAATTCACATAGGCTAACCCCTTAACAAATTTTTAATATTGGTCCGTCTCAAACATCAATATATTCTACCAAATTATTTAACAAGGGAGTTCTCTCATTGTCAAATAACCAATTCATTGTCAAATCGACAAAATTGACAGATTTACGGAAGTTTATTAACTTTGAGCGGGATCTTTGGTGTACGGATTCTTACTTATTTACTGAACCAAACGGGAACTGTCACTGTAAATTATCAGCGACAACTATACATAGACGTAGGGCTCAGTAGTAGAATCGCCCTGTTGTGCAGTTGAATTTTTTTGCAAAATATTCACAAAGGCTAACCCTTAACAAATTTGTTTATTTTGGGTCCGTCTCCAAAATCAATATATTATTTAAAATTACTAACACGAGTTCTCCCATTGTCAAATAACCAATCAACTGTCAAATCAGACAGAAATTGACAGATTTATCGGAAGTTTATTTTACTTTAAGCGGGATCTGTGGGTACGGTTTCTTACTTATTTATGAACCAACCGGAACTGTCATGTCAATCCATCCACAACTAACTATAGGAGTACACGTGGCAGTTGTAGATTCGCCCTGTTGTGCAGTTGAATTTATCGCCAAAATTCACAAAGGCTAACCCCTTATCAAATTTGTTAATTTTGGGTCCTCTCAAAATCAATAAATTCTTAAAAATATTAACATAGATTTCTCCTGTCAAATAACCATTCATTGTCAAATCGGACAGAAATTGAGCAGATTTACGGAAGTTTACTTTAACTTTGGAGCGGGATTTTGGGGACGGATTTCTTTTACTTATTTATGAACCAAACCGGGACTGTCACTGTCATCTCACGACTAACTATGAGTAACTAGTGCAAGTAGTAGAATCGCCTCCTGTGGTGCAGTTGAATTTTTTGCCAAAATTCACAAGGCTAATCACCCCTTACAAATTTGTTAATTTTGGGTACGTCTCAAAATCATAGAGTTCTACAAAAATTATTACAAGGTAGTTCTCTTCATTGTCAAATAACCAATTCAATGGTCAATCGGACAGAAATTGACAGATTTACGGATTTATTTAACTTTGAGCGGGATCTTTGGGTACGGATTTCATTACTTATTTATGACCAAACCGGAACTGTCCAGTCCAATTATCCGACTAACTAACATTAGACGTAGTCTTAGTAGAATCGCCCTGTTTTGGCAAGTTGTATTTTTGCCAAAAAATGCACAAAGGCTAACCCCCTTATCAAATTTTGTTATTTAGGTCCATCTCAAAACAATAATTCTTTTAAAATTATTACAATAGAGTTCTCCCATTGTCAAATAACCAATCATTGTCAAATCAGATCAGAAATTGACAGGTTTACGGAAGTTTAATACTTTAAGCGGGAACTTGGTACGGATTTCTTACTCATTATAACCAAACCGTGAACTGTCACTGTCAATCATCACAACCTACTATAGAGTACACGTGGCAGAAGTAAGAATCGCCTGTTTTGTGCAGTTGAATTTTTTGCAAAAATTCACAAGCTAACGCCCTTAATCAAATTTGTTAATTTTGGGTCCGTCTCAAATCAATAATTCTTAAAATTAGTAACAATAGAGTTCTCCATTGTCAAATAACCAATTCATGTCAATCGGACGAAATTGACAGATTTACGAAGTTTATTTAATTTTAAGGCGGGAATCTTTGGTACGATTTCTTAACTCCATTTATGAACCAAACCGGGAACTGTCACAGTCAATTATCACGACTAACTATACAGTAAACGTAGGCAGTAGTAGAATCGCCCGTTGTGCAGTTGAATTTTTTGCAAAAATATTCAAAATGCTAACCCCTTAACAAATTTGTTAATTTTGGGTCCGTCTCAAAATCAATATATTATTTAAAATTATTAACAATAGATTTTCTCCCTTTGTCAAATAACCAATTCATTGTCAAATCGGACTGAAATTGACAGATTTACGGAAGTTTATTTAACTTTAAGCGGGAACTTTGAGTACGGATTTCTTACTCATTTATGAACCAAACCGGGAACTGTCACTGTCAATCATCACAACTAACTATAGAGTACACGTGGGCAGTAGTAGAATCGGACCTGTTGTGCAGTTGAATTTTTTGAAAAAAATTCACAAAGGCTAACCCCTTATCAAATTTGTTAATTTTGGGTCCGTCTCAAAATCAAAAAATTTCTTAAAAATTATTAACAATAGAGTTCTCCCATTGTCAAATAACAAATTCATTGTCAAATCGGACAGAAATTGACAGATTTACGGAAGTTTTTTTAATTTTAAGCGATCTTTGGGTACGGTTTTTCTTACTTATTTATGAACCAAACCGGGAACTGTCACTGTCAATCATCACGACTACCTATAGAGTAGACGTGGGCAGTAGTAGAATCGCCCTGTTGTGCAGTTGAATTTTTGCCAAAAAATTCACAAAGGCAAACCCCCTTATAAAATTTTTGTTAATTTTGGGTCCATCTCAAAATCAATAAATTCTTTAAAATTATTAACAATAGAGTTCTCCCGTTGTCAAATAACCAATTCATTGTCAAATCAGACGAAATTGACAGATTTACGGAAGTTTAAATAACTTTAAGCGGAACTTTGGGTACGGATTTCTTACTCATTTAAAACCCAAAACCCGGGGAAACTGTCACTGTCAATCATCACGACTAACTATAGAGTAGACGTGGGCAGTAGTAGAATCGCCCTTTTTGTGCAGTTGAATTTTTTGCCAAAAAATTCACAAAGGTTAACCCTTATCAAATTTGTTAATTTGGGTCCATCTCAAAATCAATATATTCTACAAAATTATTATCAAGGGAGTTCTCTCATTGTCTAATAACGCATTCATTATCAATCGGATCAGAAATTGGACAGATTACGGAAGTATTTGAATTTGAGCGGGATCTTTGGGTACGAATTTCTTACTTATTTATGAACCAACCGGGACTGTCACTGGTTAATCATCACGCTGACTATAGAAGTACACGAGTGCAGTATAGAATCGCCCCTGTTGTGCATTGAATTTTTCGGCTCCAAAATTCCCACAAAGGCTAACCCCTTAACAAATTTGTTATTTTGGGTCCGTCCTCAAAATAAATATATTCTACACAAATTATTGAACAGGGAGTTCTGTCCATTGACAAATAACCAATTCAATGTCAATCGGACAGAAATTGACAGATTTTACGGAAGTTTATTTAACTTTGAGCGGGATCTTGTTACGGATTTCTTTACGTATTTATTAACCAACCGAACTGTCACAGTCAATTTCACGACTAACTATACGAGAACCGTAGGCAGTAGTAGAATCGCCCTGTTGTGCCAGGTGAATTTTTTTGCCAAAAGATTTCACAAGGTTTACCTTATCAAATTTGTTAATTTTGGGTCCCATCTCAAAATCAATAAATTCTTTAAAATTATTAACAATAGAGTTTCTCACATTGTTCAAATAACCAATTCAGTGTGCAAATCAGACAGAAATTGACAGATTACGGACTCTTAAATAACTTTAAGCGGGAACTTTGGGTACGATTTCTACTCAGTTATAACCAAACGGGGAAATGTCACTGTCAATCATCACACTTAACTATAGAGTACACGTGGGCAAAGTAGAATCGCCCGGTTGTGGCGTTGTGATTTTTTGCAAAAAATTTTCACAAAGGGCGAACCCCTTAAATCAAATTTGTTATTTTGGGTCCGTCCAAAATCGAATAAATTCTTAAAATTATTACCAATAGAGTTCTCTCCATTGTCAAATAACCCATTCATTGTCAATCGGACAGAAATTGACGATTTACGGAAGTTATTTAATTTTAAGCGGGATCTTTGGTACGGATTTTCTTACTCATTTATGAACCAAAACCGGGAGCTGTACTGTCATCATCACGACTAACTATAGCGTAGCACGTGGGGCAGTAGTAGAATCGCCCTGTTGTGCATTGAATTTATTCCGCCAAAAAATTCTCCACAAAGGCTAACCCCCTTAAACTAATTTTGTAATTTTTGGGCCCACTAAAAACCAAAAAATTTTTTAAAAATTTTAAAATAGAGTTCTCCTATTGCCCAAAATAAAAATTCTTTTGAAAAATTTCAGACAAAAATTTGACGTTTAGGGAAATTTTTAAATAACTTTAAGCGGGAACTTTGGGTACGGTTTTCTTACTCATTTAAAACCCAAACCGGGAATTTGTCACGGGCCCAATCATCCCCAACTAACATAGAGTACAGGGGGGCAGAAGTAGAATCGCCCGGTTTTTGCATTTAAATTTTTTTTTGAAAAAAAAATTCAAAAAGGGCTAACCCCTTTATAAAATTTTTTTAAATTTTTTGGGGTTCCGTCTAAAAATCAAAAAATTTTTTTAAAAAATTATTAACAATAGAGTTCTCCCCCTTTTGTCAAAAAACCAATTAAATTGTAAAATCGGGACAGAAATTTACAGTTTTTCCGGAATTTTTTTTAAATTTTAAGGGGGGGAATTTTTGGGGAAACGGATTTCTTCCCTCATTTATGAACCAAACCGGGAACGGGTCACTGTAAAATCATCACGCCCTAACTATAGAGTACACGTGTGCAATAGTAGAATCGCCCTGTTGTGCAGTTGAATTTTTCGCCAAAAAATTCACAAAGGCTAACCCCTTAACAAATTTGTTAATTTTGGGTCCATCTCAAAATCAATAAATTCTTTAAAATTATAAACAATAGAGTTCTCCCATTGTCAAATAACCAATTCATTGTCAAATCGGACAGAAATTGACAGATTTACGGAAGTTTATTTAACTTTAAGCGGGATCTTTGGGTACGGATTTCTTACTCATTTATGAACCAAACCGGGAACTGTCACTGTCAATCATCACGACTAACTATAGAGTAGACGTGGGCAGTAGTAGAATCGCCCTGTTTTGCAGTTAAATTTTTTTGCCAAAAAATTCACAAAGGCTAACCCTATCAAATTTGTTAATTTTGGGTCCATCTCAAAATCAATAAATTCTTTAAAATTATTAACAATAGAGTTCTCCCATTGTCAAATAACCAATTCATTGTCAAATCGGACAGAAATTGACAGATTTACGGAAGTTTATTTAACTTTAAGCGGGATCTTTGGGTACGGATTTCTTACTCATTTATGAACCAAACCGGGAACTGTCACTGTCAATCATCACGACTAACTATAGAGTAGACGTGGGCAGTAGTAGAATCGCCCTGTTTTGCAGTTGAATTTTTCGCCAAAAAATTCACAAAGGCTAACCCCTTAACAAATTTGTTAATTTTGGGTCCGTCTCAAAATCAATATATTCTACAAAATTATTAACAAGGGAGTTCTCTTATTGTCAAATAACCAATTTATTGTCAAATCGGACAGAAATTGACAGATTTCTGGAAGTTTATTTAACTTTGAGCGGGATCTTTGGGTACGGATTTCTTACTTATTTATGAACCAAACCGGGAACTGTCACTGTCAATCATCACGACTAACTATAGAGTACACGTGTGCAGTAGTAAAATCGCCCTGTTGTGCAGTTGAATTTTTCGCCAAAAAATTCACAAAGGCTAACCCCTTAACAAATTTGTTAATTTTGGGTCCGTCTCAAAATCAATATATTATTTAAAATTATTAACAATAGAGTTCTCCCATTGTCAAATAACCAATTCATTGTCAAATCGGACAGAAATTGACAGATTTACGGAAGTTTATTTAACTTTAAGCGGGATCTTTGGGTACGGATTTCTTACTCATTTATGAACCAAACCGGGAACTGTCACTGTCAATCATCACGACTAACTATAGAGTAGACGTGGGCAGTAGTAGAATCGCCCTGTTGTGCAGTTGAATTTTTTGCCAAAATATTCACAAAGGCTAACCCCTTATCAAATTTGTTAATTTTGGGTCCGTCTCAAAATCAATAAATTCTTTTAAATTATAAACACTAGAGTTCTCCCATTGTCAAATAACCAATTCATTGTCAAATCGGACAGAAATTTACAGATTTACGGAAGTTTATTTAAATTTGAGAGGAATATTTGGGTACAGATTTCTTACTTATTTATGAACCAAACCGGGAACTGTCACTGTCAATCATCACAACTTACTATAGAGTACACGTGGGCAGTAGTAGAATCGCCCTGTTGTGCAGTTGAATTTTTCCCCAAAAAATTCACAAAGGCTAACCCCTTAACAAATTTGTTAATTTTGGGTCCGTCTCAAAATCAATATATTCTTTAAAATTATTAACAATAGAGTTCTCCCATTGTCAAATAACCAATTTACTGTCAAATCAGACAGAAATTGACAGATTTACGGAAGTTTATTTTACTTTAAGCGGGATCTTTGGGTACGGATTTCTTACTTATTTATGAACCAAACCGGGAACTGTCACTGTCAATCATCACGACTAACTATAGAGTACACGTGTGCAGTAGTAGAATCGCCCTGTTGTGCAGTTGAATTTTTCGCCAAAAAATTCACAAAGGCTAACCCCTTAACAAATTTGTTAATTTTGGGTCCGTCTCAAAATCAATATATTCTACAAAATTATTAACAAGGGAGTTCTCTTATTGTCAAATAACCAATTCATTGTCAAATCGGACAGAAATTGACAGATTTCTGGAAGTTTATTTAACTTTGAGCGGGATCTTTGGGTACGGATTTCTTACTTATTTATGAACCAAACCGGGAACTGTCACTGTCAATTATCACGACTAACTATACAGTAGACGTAGGCAGTAGTAGAAATCGCCCTGTTGTGCAGTTGAATTTTTTGCCAAGATATTCACAAAGGCTAACCCCTTAACAAATTTGTTAATTTTGGGTCCGTCTCAAAATCAATATATTATTTAAAATTATTAACAATAGAGTTCTCCCATTGTCAAATAACCAATTTACTGTCAAATCAGACAGAAATTGACAGATTTACGGAAGTTTATTTTACTTTAAGCGGGATCTTTGGGTACGGATTTCTTACTTATTTATGAACCAAACCGGGAACTGTCACTGTCAATCATCACGACTAACTATAGAGTACACGAGTGCAGTAGTAGAATCGCCCTGTTGTGCAGTTGAATTTTTCGCCCTTAACAAATTTGTTTATTTTGGGTCCGTCTCAAAATCAATATATTCTACAAAATTATTAACAAGGGAGTTCTCTCATTGTCAAATAACCAATTCATTGTCAAATCGGACAGAAATTGACAGATTTACGGAAGTTTATTTAACTTTGAGCGGGATCTTTGGGTACGGATTTCTTACTTATTTATGAACCAAACCGGGAACTGTCACTGTCAATCATCACGACTAACTATAGAGTACACGAGTGCAGTAGTAGAATCGCCCTGTTGTGCAGTTTGAATTTTTCGCCAAAAAATTCACAAAGGCTAACCCCTTAACAAATTTGTTAATTTTGGGTCCGTCTCAAAATCAATATATTCTACAAAATTATTAACAAGGCAGTTCTCTCATTGTCAAATAACCAATTCAGTGTCAAGTCGGACAGAAATTGACAGATTTACGGAAGTTTATTTAACTTTGAGCGGGATCTTTGGGTACGGATTTCTTACTTATTTATGAACCAAACCGGGAAACTGTCACAGTCAATTATCACGACTAACTTTACAGTAGACGTAGGCAGTAGTAGAATCGCCCTGTTGTGCAGTTGAATTTTTTGCCAAAATATTCACAAAGGCTAACCCCTTAACAAATTTGTTAATTTTGGGTCCGTCTCAAAATCAATATATTATTTAAAATTATTAACAATAGAGTTCACCCATTGTCAAATAACCAATTCATTGTCAAATCGGACAGAAATTGACAGATTTACGGAAGTTTAAATAACTTTAAGCGGGAACTTTGGGTACGGATTTCTTACTCATTTATGAACCAAACCAGGAACTGTCACTGTCAATCATCACAACTAACTATAGAGTACACAAGGGCAGTAGTAGAATCGCCCTGTTGTGCAGTTGAATTTTTTGCAAAAAAATTCACAAAGGCTAACCCCTTATCAAATTTGTTAATTTTGGGTCCGTCTCAAAATCAATAAATTCTTAAAAATTATTAACAATAGAGTTCTCCCATTGTCAAATAACTAATTCATTGTCAAATCGGACAGAAATTGACAGATTTACGGAAGTTTATTTAATTTTAAGCGGGATCTTTGGGTACGGATTTCTTACTCATTTATGAACCAAACCGGGAACTGTCACTGTCAATCATCACGACTAACTATAGAGTAGACGTGGGCAGTAGTAGAATCGCCCTGTTGTGCAGTTCAATTTTTTGCCAAAAAATTCACAAAGGCTAACCCCTTATCAAATTTGTTAATTTTGGGTCCGTCTCAAAATCAATAAATTCTTTTAAATTATTAACAATAGAGTTCTCCCATTGTCAAATAACCAATTCATTGTCAAATCGGACAAAATGACAGATTTACTTAAGTTTATTTAAATTTAAGCGGGATCTTTGGGTACGGATTTCTTACTCATTTATGAACCAAACCCGGAAACTGTCACTGTCAATCACACGACTATATAGAGTACACGTGGCCAGTAGTAGAATCGACCCGTTGTGCAGTTGAATTTTTTGCCAAAAATTCGCCAACGGCTAAACCCCTTATCAAATTTGTTAATTTTGGTCCATCTCAAAAATCAATAAATTCTTTACATTTTTCTTTAATTAAACAATAGAGTTCTACCATTGTCAATAACCAATTCATTGTCAAATCGGACAGAAAATGACAGATTTACGAAGTTTATTTAACTTTAAGCGGGATCTTGGGTACGGATTCTTTACTCATTATGAACCAAACCGGGAACTGTCACTGTCATCATCACGACTAACTATAGAGTAGAAGTGGGCAGTAAGTAGAAATCGCCCTGTGGCAGTTCAATTTTTTTGCCTCCCCAAAAAAATTCACAAAGGCTAACCCCTTATCAAATGTGTTAATTTTGGGTCCATCTCAAAATCAATAAATTCTTTAAAATTATTAACAATTGGTCTCCCATTGTCAAATAACAATTCATTGTCAAATCGGACAGAAAGGAAATTGGACAGATTACGGAAGTTTATAAAAACTTTTAAGCGGTGATCTTTGGGTACGGATTGTCTTATCATTTAATCACCCCCCCCCTCTCCCCCAACCGGGAACTGTCACTGTCACTCATCACGACTAAATATAGAGTTCGACGTGGGCAGTAGTAGACTCGCCCTGTTGCATGCAGTTGAATTTTTTGCCAAAAAATTCACAAAGGTAACCCCTTATCAAATTTGTTAAATTTTGGTCCGTCTTCAAATCAATAATTCTTTTAAATTATTAACCCTAGAGTTCTTCCATTGTCAAATAACCAATAATTCATTGTCAAACGGACAGAAATGACAGATTACGGAAGTTTATTTAAATTTTGAGAGGAATATTTGGGTACGGATTTCTTAACTTATTTATGAACCAAACCGGGAAACGTCACTGTCAATCATACAACTAACTATAGGTACACGTAGGCGTTGTAGAATCGCCCTGTTGTGCAGTTGAATTTTTCCCAAAAAAAATTCACAAAGGGTAAACCTTAACAAAATTTGGTAATTTTGGGTCCGTCTCAAAATCATATATTTCTTTAAATTATTAACAATAGAGTTCTCCCATTGTCAAAAAACCCAATTTACGTGAAATAGACAGAAATGACAGATTACGGAAGTTTATTTTACTTTAAGCGGGATTCTTTGGGTACGGATTTCTTACTGATTTATGAAACCAAACCGGGAACTGTCACTGCAATCATCACGGACTAACTATAGAGTACACGTGTTGCAGTAGTAGAATCGCCCAGTGTGCAGTTGAATTTTTCGCCAAAAAATCACAAAGGCTAACCCCTTACCAAAATTTGTTAATTTTGGTCCGTCTAAAATCAATATATTCTACAAAATTATTAAACCAGGGAGTTCTCTTATTGTCAAATAACAATTTATTTACAAATCGGACAGAAATTGACAGATTTCTGGAAGTTATTTAAATTTGAGAGGAATATTTGGGTACGGATTTCTTACTTATTATGAACCAAACGGGAACTGTCACTGTCAATCATCACAATAACTAAGAGTACACGTGGGCAGTAGTATAATCGCCCTGTTGTGCAGTGAATTTTTCCCCCAAAAAATTCACAAAGGCTGACGCCTTAACAAAATTTGTTTATTTTGGGTCCGTCTCAAAATCAATATTTCTTTAAAATTATTAACAAAGAGTTCTCCCCATTGTCAAATATAACCAATTTACTGTCAAATCAGACAGAAATTGACAGATTTACGGAATTTAAATAACTTTAAGCGGGAACTTTGGGTACGGATTTCTTACTCATTTATAACCAAACCGGGAACTGTCACTGTCAATCATCACAACTAACTATAGAGTACACGTGGGCAGAAGTAGAATCGCCCGGTTGTGCAGTTGAATTTTTTGCAAAAAAATTCACAAAGGCTAACCCCTTATCAAATTTGTTAATTTTGGGTCCGTTCTCAGAATCAATAAATTCTTTAAAATTATTAACAATAGAGTTCTCCCATTGTCAAATAACCAATTCATTGTCAAATCGACAGGAAATGGACAGATTTACGGAAGTTTATTTAACTTTAAGCGGGATCTTTGGTACGGATTTCTTACTCATTTATGAACCAAACCGGGAACTGTCACTGTCAATCATCACGACTAACTATAAAGGAGACGTGGGCAGTAGTAGGATCGTCCTGTGTGCAGTTGAATTTTTTCCAAAAAATTCACAAAGGCTAAACCCTTATCAAATTTGTTAATTTTTGGTCCGTCTCAAAATCAAAAAATTCTTTTAAATTATTAACATAGATTTCCCCCTTTGCAAAAAACCCAATTCTTTGTCAAATCGGACAAAAAATTGACAGTTTTACGGAATTTTTTAAATTTAGGGAAATTTGGGTACGGATTTCTTACTTTTTTAGAACCAAAAACCGGGGAACGTCACTGTCAATCATCACAACTAATTGAGTAACGTGGGCAGAGTAGAATCCCCCCGTTGGCAGTTGAATTTTTAAAAAAAAATTCACAAAGGCTAACCCTTACAAAATTTTTTAATTTTTGGGTCCGTTCAAAATCAATAATTTTTTTTTTTAAAATTTTTAACAATAGAGTTTCCCTTTGTCAAAAAAACCAAATTTTCTGTCAAACGACAGAAATTGACAGTTTTAAGAAGTTTATTTTATTTTAAGGGGGATCTTTGGGTGGATTTTTACTATTTATAACCCAAAACCCCGGGAACGTCACTGTCAATATCACGACAAAAACTATAAGTAACGTGGCGTAGTAGAACGCCCTTTGTGCAGTTAAATTTTTTTCCCAAAAAAAATTAAAAAAGGAAACCCCCTTAAAAATTTTTTAAATTTTTTGGGTCCGTCTCAAAATAAATTTAAAATTCTAAAAATTAAAAACCCCAAAAGGGGAGTTCTCCTTTGTAAAATTTAACCCAATTCATGTCAAATCGGACGAAATTGAAGTTTTCGGAAGTTATTTAACTTGAGCGGGATCTTTGGGTACGATTTTTATTTTTTAAAAAAACCCAAAAACCGGGAACTGCACGTCAATATCAGACTAACTATAGATACACGGTGCAGTAGAAAAATCCCCCTGTTGTGCAGTGAATTTTTGCCAAAAAACACAAAGGCAACCCTTAACAAATTTTTTAATTTTTGGGTTTCGTCTCAAAATCAATATTTTCTACAAAAATTAACAAGGGAGTTCTTCATTGTCAAAAAACCAAATTGTCCCAAATGGACGGGAAATTTGAAGATTTACGGAAGTTTATTTAATTTTAGCGGGATCTTTGGGTACGGTTTTCTACTATTTATAAACCCAAAACGGGAACTGCCGTCAATATCACGACTAACTAAAAGGTAGACGTGGGCGTAGTAAAATCGCCCTGTTGTGCAGTGAATTTTTTCCCAAAAAAAAATTACAAAGGCTAACCCCTTATAAATTTGTTAAATTTTTTGGGTCCCCAAAATCAAAAAAAAATTCTTTAAATATTAACAAGAGTTCTCCATTGCAAATAACAATTTCTTTGTCAAACGGAAAAAATTGACAGATTTACGGAAGTTTAAAAATTAGGAAAAAAATTTGGGTAGGATTTTTATTTATTTATAACCCAAAACCCGGGAAAACGTCACTGTCAATCATCCAAAAACATAGAGTACAGTGGGCAGAGTAGAATCCCCCTTTTTGTGCAGTTGAATTTTTTAAAAAAATTACAAAGGCTAACCCCTAAAAAAATTTTTTAAATTTTTGGGTCCGTCTCAAAATCAATATTTTTTAAAATTATTAACAAAAGATTTCTCCCATTGTAAAAAAAACCAAATTTTCTGTCAAATCGAAGAAATTGACAGTTTTACGGAATTTAAAATAATTTTAAAGGGGGGGAAACTTTGGGTACGGATTTCTTACTATTTATAACCCAAACCGGGAAACTGTCACTGTCAATCATCCCCAACAAAAATATAGAGTAACTGGGCAAAGTAAAAATCCCCCCGGTTTTCATGAATTTTTTCAAAAAAAATTACAAAAGGAAAAACCCCCTTACAAAATTGTTAATTTTGGTCCGTCTCAAAAACAAAAATTTTTAAAAATTATTAAAATAGAGTTTCCCTTGTAAAATAAAAATCATTGAAAAAATACAGAATTACAATTTGGAATTTTATTTAACTTTTTAAATTTTTGGATTTCCTATTTAAAAAACCAACTTCATGCCAAACCGACAAAAAATGACTTTTGGGAGTTTATAAATCGGTTTGGGTGGGAATTTTTAAAAAACCAAAGGGAACCCCTTCAAATTTGTTAATTTTGGTCCGTTAAAAATAAAAAAATTCTTTTTTAAATTTAAAAAATTCCCCCAGCAAATAACCCAATTTGTAATTTTGGCAGAAAACGTTTAAAGTTTTTTTAAATTTGGGGGGAATTTTGGGTACGGATTTTTAATTTTCCCCCAAACCCGGGGAACTGTCACTGCAACATCACAACAACTATAGGTAAGTGGGCAGTGTAGAATCGCCCTTTTGTGCAGTTAATTTTTCTCCCCAAAAAATTCACAAAGGCTAACCCCTTTTTAAAACAAATTTGTTTTTTTTGGGTTTCAAAATCAAAATTCTTTAAAATTTTAAAAATAGAGTTTCCCTTTGTCAAAAAACCCAATTTTTATGTCAAATCGACAGAAATTGACAGATTTACGGAAGTTTTTTTTACTTTAAGGGGGACTTTGGGTACGGATTTTTTACTTTTTTATGAACCAAACCGGGAACTGACTTTAATCATCACGACTAACTATAGAGAACGGGGGGCATTTAGTAGAATCGCCCTTTTGGCAGTTGAATTTTTCGCCAAAAAATTCACAAAGGAAAACCCCCTTAACAAATTTTTTAATTTTTGGGTCGTCTCAAAATCAATAATTCTACAAAATATTAACAAGGGATTTCTTTTTGTAAAATAACAATTTATTTCAAATCGGACAGAAATGACAGATTTCTGGAAGTTTTTTAATTTGAGCGGGATTTTTGGGTACGGATTTTATTTTTTATGAACCAAACCGGGAACTGCACTGCAATCATCACGATAATATAGAGTACACGTGGCAGTAGTAAAATCCCCTTTTGTGCATTTAATTTTTGCCAAAAAATTCACAAAGGCAACCCCTTAACAAATTTTTAATTTTTTGGGTCCGTCTCAAAATCAAATATTCTAAAAAATTTATTAACAAGGGAGTTTTCTCATTGTCAAATAACCAATTCAGTGTCAAATGGGGACAGAAATTGACAGATTTACGGAATTTTATTGAACTTTGAGCGGGACTTTGGGTAGGTTTTCTTATTTTAAAACCAAACCGGGAACTGTCACAGTCAATTATCACGACTAACTATACAGTAGACGTAGGCATAGTAGAATCCCCTGTTGTGCAGTTAAATTTTTTTGCCAAAAAAAAAAAAATTCACAAAGGCTAACCCCTACAAATTTTTTAAATTTTGGGTCCATCTCAAAATCAATAAATTTTTTTAAAATTTTTTACAATAGAGTTCCCCCATTGTAAAAATAACCAATTTCTTCAAATCAGACGAAATTGACAGATTACGGAATTTTTTAAAAATTTTTAAGCGGGAACTTGGGTAGGGATTTTTATAAATTTAAACCAAACCGGGAAATGTCACTGTCAATCATCACAAACAAACATAGAGTAACGGGGGGCAGAAGTAAAAATCCCCCGGTTTGTGCAGTTAAATTTTTTTGAAAAAAAAATTCACAAAGGCAACCCCCTTATAAAATTTGTTAATTTTGGGCCGTCTCAAATCAATAAATTCTTTAAAATTATTAACAATGAGTTCTCCATTGTCAAAAACCAATTCTTGTAAACGGACGAAATTTGACAGATTTACGGAAGTTTTTTTTAAATTTTTAAGCGGGTTTTTGGGGTACGGTTTTCTTACTCTTTTATAAAACCAAACCGGGAACGTCATGTAAATATCACGACTAATATAAAGTAGACGTGGGCCGTAGTAGAATCGCCCTTTTGTCAGGGAATTTTTTCCAAAAAATCACAAAGGCTCCCCCTTATCAAATTTGTTAATTTTGGCCCGTTCAAAATCAAAAAATTTTTTTTTAAATTTTTAAAAATAGAGTTCCCCCTTTGTCAAAAAACCCAAATTCATTGTAAAACGGACAGAAATGACGGTTTTCGGAAGTTTATTTAATTTTAAACGGGATTTGGGTACGAATTTTTTACTTTTTTATAAACCCAAAAAAACCCGGGAACTGTCACGTAAATCTTTTCACGACAACTATAAGTACACGAGTGCAGTAGTAGAATCCCCCTTTTTGTGCATTTAAATTTTTTTCCCCAAAAAAATCACAAAGGCTCCCCCCCTTTAAAAAAATTTGTAATTTTTGGGTCCGTCTCAAAATCAATAATTTTCTACAAAATTTTTAACAAGGGAGTTTGCTTTGTCAAAAAACCCAATTCAATGTCAAATCGGACAGAAATTGACAGATTTAGGGAAGTTATTTAATTTTTGAGGGGGATCTTTGGGTACGGTTTTTCTTACTTTATAAAACCAAAACCCGGGAACTGTCACAGTCAATTATCACGACTAACATAAGTAGACTGGGTAGTGAATCCCCCTTTGGCAGTTGAATTTTTTCCCAAAAAAATTCACAAAGGCAACCCCTTATCAATTTTTAAATTTTGGGCCATTCAAAATCAAAAAATTTTTAAAAAATTATTAACAAAGATTTCCCCCCATGTCAAAAAACCCAAATTTCATTGCAAATCAGACAGAAATTGACAGATTTACGGAATTTTAAAAAATTTTAAGCGGGAACTTTGGGTAGGTTTTTTACTCATTTAAACCAAACCGGGGAACTGTCCTGTCAATATCACAACAAACCCATAGAGTAAGTGGGCAGAAGTAGAAGCCCGGTTGTGCAGTTAAATTTTTTTGAAAAAAAATTCACAAAGGCTAACCCCTTATAAAATTTTTTAATTTTGGGTCCGTCTCAAAATCAATAAATATTAAAAATTATAACAAAAGGTTTTCCCTTTGTAAAAATAACCAATCATTTAAAAATCGGACAGAAATGACAGATTTAGGAAGTTTTTTTAATTTTTAAGCGGGATCTTTGGGTACGGATTTTTTTACTCATTTATAAACCCAAACCCGGGGAACTGTCCTTCAATCTCAGGGACTAACTATATAGTAGGTGGGCGGGAAAGTAGAATCGCCCTTTTGTGCATTTAAATTTTCATGCCAAAAAATTTCACAAGGCAAACCCCCTTATCAAATTTTTTAATTTGGGTCCATCTCAAAACAAAAAATTTCTTTAAAATTATTAACAATAGAGTTCTCCCATTGTCAAATAACGAATTTTCATGTCAAATCGGACAGAAATTTTAGATTACGGAAGTTTATTTAAATTTGAGAGAATATTGGGTACGGATTTTACTATTTTGAACAACCGGAACTGTCACTGTCAATCATCACGACTAAACTATAAGTACACGAGTTGCAGTATAGAATCGCCTGTTGTGCAGTTCAATTTTTGCCAAAAATCACAAAGGTAACCCCTATCAAATTTGTTAATTTGGGTCCATCTCAAATCAATAAATTCTTTAAATTATTAACAATAGAGTTCTCCCTTGTCGAATAACCAATGCATTGTCAAATCGACAGAAATTGACAGATTACGGAAGTTATTTAACTTTAAGCGGATCTTGGGTACGATTCTTACTCATTTATGAACCAAACCGGGAACTGCATGTCAATCATCACGACTAACTATGAGTAGACGTGGGCAGTAGTAGAACGCCTGTGTGCAGTTGAATTTTTTTCCAAAAATTCCAAAGGCTACCCCTATCAAATTTGTTATTTGGTCCGTTCAAAATCATAAATTCTTTTAAATTATTAACACTAGAGTTCTCCATTCAAATAACCAATCATTGCAAATCGGACAGAAATTGACAGATTAGGAAGTTTATTAAATTTGAGAGGAATATTGGGTACGGATTTTTACTTATTTATGAACCAAACGGGAACTGTCACTGTCAATCATCAAACTAACATGAGTACCGTGGGCAGTAGTGAATCGCCCTTGTGCAGTGAATTTTCCAAAAAATCACAAAGGCTAACCCTAACAAATTGTAATTTGGGTCCGTTCAAATCAATATATTCTTTAAAATTATTAACAATAGATTCTCCCATTGTCAAATAACCAATTTACTGTCAAATCAGACAGAAATTGACAGATTACGAAGTTTATTTTATTTAAGCGGGATCTTTGGGTACGGATTCTTACTTATTTATGAACAAACCGGGAACTGTCACTGTCAATCATCACGACTAACTATAGAGTACACGTGTGCAGTAGTAGAATCGCCCTGTTGTGCAGTTGATTTTCGCCAAAAAATTCACAAAGGCTACCCTTAACAAATTGTTAATTTGGGTCGTACCAAAATCATATATTCTACAAATTATTAACAAGGGAGTTCTTCATGTCAAATAACCAATCAGTGTCAATCGGAGAATTGACAGATTTCTGGAAGTTTATTTAACTTTGAGCGGGATCTTGGGTACGGATTTTTATTATTTAAAACCAAACCGGAACTGTCACTGTCAATCATCACGACTAACTATAGAGTACACGTGTGCAGTAGTAAAATCGCCCTGTTGTGCGGTAATTTTTCGCAAAAAAATTCACAAAGCTAACCCCTTAACAAATTGTTAATTTGGGTTCGTCCAAATCAATATATTCTACAAATTATTACAAGGAGTTCTCTCATTGTCAATAACCATTCAGTGTCAAATCGGACAGAAATGACAATTTGGGAGTTATTTAACTTTAGCGGGATCTTTGGGTACGATTTTTACTCATTTATGAACCAAACCGGGAAATGCATGTCAACACACGACTAAACTTAGAGTAGACGTGGCAGTAGAGAATCGCCCTGTTGTGCAGTTGAATTTTTGCCAAAAAATTCAAAGGCTAACCCCTTATCAATTTGTTAATTTTTGGCCGTCCAAAATCAAAAATTCTTTAAATTATTAACACTAGGAGTTCTCCCATGTCAAATAACCAATCAATTGTCAAATCGGAACAGAAATTGACAGATTTACGAAGTTTTAATTTGAGAGGAATATTTGGGTACGGATTCTTACTATTAAGAACCAAACCGGGAACTGTCACTGTCATCATCACAACTAACATAGGTACACGTGGAGTTAGTAGAATCGCTGTTTTGCAGTTGAAATTTTTCCCCAAAAAATTCACAAAGGAACCCCTTAACAAATTTGTTTAATTTGGAGTCCGTCTCAAATCAATATTTTCTTTAAAATTATAACAAAAGGATTCTCCATTGTCAAATAACCATTTACTGTCAAATCAGACAGAAATTGACAGATTTACGGAAGTTTAAATACCTTTAAGCGGGAACTTTGGGTACGGATTTCTTACTTATTTATACCCCAAACCGGAACTGTCACTGTCAATCATCACAACTAACTATAGTATTACACGTGGGCGAAGTAGAATCGCCGGTTGCTGAGTTGAATTTTTTGCAAAAAATTCACAAGCTAACCCCTTATCAAATTTGTTAATTTTGGGTCGTCTCAAAATCATAAATTCTTTAAAATTATAACAATAGAGTTCTCCCATTGTCAAATAACCATTCATGTCAATCGGAAGAAATTGACCAGTTACGGCAAGTTATTTAACTTTAAGCGGGATCTTTGGGTACGGATTTCTACTATTATGAACCAAACGGAACTGGTCACTGCAAATCATCACGACTAACTATAAAGTAGACGTGGGCAGTAGTAGCATCGCCCTGTTGTGCAGTTGAATGTTCCAAAAAAATTCACAAAGGCTAACCCTTATAAATTTGTTAATTTTTGGTCGTTCAAATCAAAAATTCTTTTAAATTATAACACGAGTTCTCCCTGTCAAATAACCAATTCATTGTCAAATCGCGACAGAAATTGACAGATTTACGGAAGTTTATTAAATTTGAAGAAATATTGGGTCGGATTTCTTACTTTTTTATGAACAACGGGAAACTGTCACTGTCAATCATCACAACTAACATAGAGTACACGTGGGCAAGTAGTAGAATCGCCTGTGTGCAGTTGAATTTCCCAAAAAATTCACAAAGGCTAACCACTTTGACACCCTTAATTATACAAAAATTACCATAACCAAATAAAACGGGATAGAGAATGCCGTTAGGAATTTAAAAATTAAAGGCCCCTTACAATTTTATTTGGGGCCCCAAACTAATTTAAATTTTAAAAAATTTCCTTGCAATAACCCTTTTCAATGTTTCAATTACAAGAAATTTTAAGGGAATTTTGGGTCGTTTTAATTATTTAAAAACGGAAATTTTCAATCTAGCAAATGGAAATTTCGATAATCCCTTTGGCGGTTTTTTTCCCAAAAAATTAAAAACCCCCCAAATTTTAATTTCCCTCAAACATAATTTAAAATTTTAAAGGAGTTTTTGCAAAAAAAGAAACCAAATTGAATTTGGGTTTTAATAATTTTTACGGATTCTTATTTAAAAAAATCATGTCAAACCAGAATAAGATTACGGTAATAAAACCCTTTGGAGATTTTCCCAAAAACAAAGGGGAACCCCTTAAAATTTAATTTTCGTCAAATAAATATTAAATTATAACGGGAGTTTTTTGCAAAAAATTCACAAAAAAAAAATTAATTTGGTTTTTTTTTTTAATTTTATTTTCCAAAGGAAAAACTCATGAAATCAGAAATTAAGATAGAGTAATTAAATGCCTTGGAGGATTTTTTAAAAAACGGAACCCTTCAATTTTTTTTTCCAAAAAAAATTCTTTAAATAATCCTAGAGTTTTTGCAAAAACAATCACAAAGGAAAATACAATTAGGTTTTAAATTAAAATTTAATTTATATTTATCAAACAATTCAGTCAATCACAAAATAATTTACTATATAACGCTTGGTGATTTTTAAAAACCAAGGTCCCTTAACAAATTTTAATTGGCCGTTAAATCTTTCTTAAATTTTAAAAATTCCAAAAACCCAATTTATTTCGCAAATCATTAATTAAATAACTTAACCCAATTGGTCATTTCATTAAAAACGGGAATTCTTTAAATTTAATTAACGGGGGTAGAATCCCTTTGGAAGAAAAATTCACGGCTCCCCAATCAATTGATTTGGTCCCCAAAATCATAAATTTTTTAAAAATTACAAGGTTTCCCTTTAAATTTTATTTTCGCAAAAAAATTTAAATTTTTAACAAGGGTTTTGGGTAACTTCATTTCAAACGGACGATGGAATTAGAAATAATAAGGGCTTGAATTTTATTAAAACCAAAATAAAGTACCATAATTTATTTGGCCCAAAAAAAACTTTTAAATTAAAAAATTCCATGCTAACCTTATTGTAATGGAGAATTCAATTAAAATTTATTTAACTAGGGTCTTGAATAATTATTTAACCCGGAAAATTCAAACGATATTAATGAGGGTGTAGATCCCTTTACAACCAAAATCAAGCAACCCATAAATTGTAATTTGGGCCCCTTAAATAAAAATTTCAAAATTAACAAAGGTCCCTTTAAAAAAATTTTAAAAAATAAATTCGAAATTTAACTTAGGGTCTTGGGTACGATTTAATTTCCCCAAAACGGAATTTTTCCCCTTTAAGAGTCATGAAACCTTTGCATTAATTTTTCCAAAAATAAAAGGCAATATAATTTGTTTTGGTTTTTCCAAAACAAATTAACCTTTTCCCATTTAATTTCTTTAAATCAAAATTTTAATTTACAAGTTTATTAAATAAAAATTGGGAGGATTTACATTTAGAAAAATGAATTATTCAATAAATTTAAAACCCAAGGAACCCCTGTTCTTTTTCCCAAAAATACGGCACCCTAACCTTTGTTAATTTTTCAAAAAAATTTTAAAAATTTTTAAAAATTGGCCCCATTCAAAAATTTTATAATAAAGAATTAAATTTAAAATTTACTAAGCATCTTTTGGGTTTTTATTATTAAACCCGGAAATTCTTCAATTAGAAAAAAGTCACTGTCATATAGATCCCTTGGCAGTGATTTTAAAAACCGTAATTTAAAATTAAAGGCCTAAAAATTTAATTTTTACAATTCCATTAAAAATTCTGTCAAACACAGTGCAATTCGGAAAATTTTAATTTGAGGGATTTTGGCGGATTTTTAATTTTACAAAAACCCACGAACTCACGAATATAGAACAGGTCAGTGTAAATGTTTGAGTGATTTTCCCAAAAAAACAACCCTTAACTTTTTTTTTTTTTAAAAAATTTAAAAATTTCAGATTTCCTAAATAAAATAGAAAGCTTGGGTTAAATTTGGGGATTTTAAGGATTTTTTTAAAGAACCCGGGTCAATCAATACTATAGAGTAGAGTGGGAGTAGTAGAATCCCTGTTGTGCGTTGAATTTTCCAAAAAAAAAAAACCCCTTTAAATTGTTAATTTTGGTCGTCCAAAATCAAAAAATTTTAATTTTAACAAGTTTCCTTAAAAACATTTTCACGAAAAGAAAAAATTAAAAAAAGGGGGTTCATTTTTAAAAAGGGAACGACCATTCAACTAATAAAGGGGAAGTGGTTTCCCTTTGGGTTTTTCCCAAAAACCAAAACAAACCCCTTAAAATTTGGTTTTTCCCAATTTTTTTAAAAATTCAAATTCCATTCAAAACAATTACGAAATGACAAAATTACGGGAAGTTTAAAATTTAAGCGGGAATTTGGGACATTTTATAAAAAACCGGGAACTTCACTGTAATTACACTAACTATAGAACGGAAAGTAAAATCCCCCTTTGTATTTAATTTTTCGCCAAAAAATTCACAAAGCTTAACCCTTACAATTTGTTTATTTTGGGTCCGTCCCCAAATCAAATTTTATTATTAAAAAATTAAATGTTCCATGTCACCAACAAAGTGCAAATTCACAGAAATTGCAATTTACGGAATTTTTGAAATTTACGATTTGGCGGAATTTTTATTTATGAACAAACCGGGAATGTCACAGTCATTACACGACTAACTATACAGTAGACGTAGGCAGTAGTAGTAAACGCCCTTTGAAATTTAATTTTTCCCCCAAAAAATCCAAAGGCTACCCTATAAATTTTTAATTTGGTCGCTTCAAATCAAAATTCTTTAAAAATAAGAGTCCTTGTCAAATAACATTCTTGTCAAAAGACAAATTGACAATTTACGATTTAATACTTTAAGGGGAACTTTGGGTACGGATTCTTACTTTATTAAAAAACGGAATTTCTAATCATCAAACATATAGAGTAACGTGGCAGAAGTAGAATCGCCCGGTTTGCATTGAATTTTTCGAAAAAATTACAAGGCTAACCCTTAAAAATTTAATTTTGGGTCCCTCAAAACAAATATTTTAAAATAATAACAGAGTTCCATTGTCAAATAACCAATTATTGTAAATCCAAAATTTACGATTACGGAATTTATTTATTACTATTTGGAATTTTATTATAAAAAAATCCGTAATTCATGCCAATAATTCAACTAACTTAATAATGGCGTAGTATTATTGGGTTTTTTAAAAATTAAAATGCTCTTACCAATTGAATTCATTGTTCACAAAATTTCAATGATTTTAATAACCAATGGTTTCATTCAATTACAATTTTTCAACAAACGAAGACTGTTTACGATTTATTTCTTAAACGGAAATTTGGTACTTTACATTAATTACCAAAGGGAATACAATCCTTATTAATTTAGGAAACAAGTTAATATAAAGGTTGGCATTATTTTTAAAATTATACAAAGGCTAACCTTATCAATTTAATTTGGGGTCTAAATCAATAATTATTAAATTATCCCAAAAATTTCCAATTGTCAAATTACCTATTATAGTAAATGGGCAGAAAATTTACAATTTATAATTTAGCGGGAATTTAACCTTCATCAAATTTTGCAAAGGGAATTCACGAATCAATATTTGGATTAACTGTACTTTATAAAATCGGGCCGGGTTTGAAATTTACAAATTCAAGTAAATTAAAATTTAAGTTTTTTTATTCTTAAAATTTTAAATTATAAAAAGGTTTCCTTTCAATACCAACATTAAATGGCTTGAATTTAGATAATTTTTCAAAACATCTTTCCCTTAAAATTTTTATTTACACTAATCACTTAATCTTACTTTAAATTAAATAGTTTCCCTTGTACAATCCCTGCGTAGTCAATCAGACAAAAAATTGAAGGTAGATTTTAAAATTTGAAATTTTTTTTTATAAATAATAATATTTTACAAACATTACATACAGTTCCATGTCAAAATAAACTATGATTACAAAATGAAGTAAAAATTTTAAGTTAATTTTAAAAATAATTTACGGACTTTTTTAATTTAGGAAGGGGGTTCCTTCAAACCCATAATTCATAAATTAACAAAAAGTGAGGGGTTTATACATTTGAATCGGAAAATTCACAGTTCAATTATAACAATTGTTAATGGGTTTCCATATAAAAAGTAATTATTAATTTAGTCTAATTTGGATCATTAGAACAACCCAATTGTATGAATTTCAAAAATTATAAAGGTAACGGGTTATATTTTCGTCTTTCAAAAAAATTTAAATTATCAAATTTTTTTGTCATACAATTTTTTTAAAAATTTAAAATACGGTTCTTTTAATTAACAATTTTAAAGGAATTACATTTGATATTTTTTAAATCTGCATTTAATTGCAAAGACCGACTGTTCAGATTCGAAAAATAAACTACATATAGAATCCATTGGGTCGATTTTCAAAAATTAAACAATTTCAATTGATAATTTGTCATTAAAATTTAAAACTTTACTTTCCATTCAATAAAATTGGAAAGGCCTAAATTAATTTAGGATTTTAAATTTAAGTTATGTAAATTTTTTGAAAAACCGACTTTGAAATCACAATCAAATTTACACTGTAATACGAACGGTTGCATTTTTTTCCAAAAATTACTTTAACTCTTAAGGTATTTGGGTCGTTTCAAACTCATATTTAAATTAACAAATTTCCACAAATAAAATTACGGTTAGATTCATTTGGAATTAATTTTTAAATTAACAAAGGCGCCTTCAAATTTTATAATTTTGCAACGACCCAATCAAATTTACAATTATTTAAAAAAGGTAGTTTTTAATAATTTTCACGGAAATTTGTGATTTTCGCAAATTTAAAATACGGGATAATTGGTCGATTTGTTCGTCTCTATAAATCAAAGGATTAAATTAACATAGATTTGTTTAATTAACATTGTAAATCGCGATTTACAAATTTTCTCCAAAATTAAAACGGATTTTACAAATTTTAATTTTGACCCAAAAAATTTACTTTAAATAACATAAAAGATTCTTCATTAAAAATCGTCATGGCAATTACAACACGGAATTCAAAAGTGAGAATTTTTCGGTCTCTAATTTTTTAAAACATTCAGGATTCCTTCAATGTCCAAAAAGTCCCAGTTAAATTGGCCAGAAATTGACAGATAAATTTTTTAAAATTCAGGTTTTCGAACAATTTTTAATGGGATTAAACATCAAATTTTTATTATTACATAGACCTGCAATAAATTTTTAATCAGACGAAATTTTTAAAAATTAAACTTAAGCGCTATTTGGGTTGATTTTTGTCAATTTACCAAACCAAATTCATTCTTCAAAAATATTCTTCCGTAAATAATTATTCAAAATTAGTTCCCTGAAAAAAATTTAGGAAAGTAATTAAATTTGTTTTAAAACTAAATTTATGCAAAAATTATTAAGTCACCCGCAATGTAGAACCCGGTTGTCAATGATTAATTTTTGCAAAAATTTCAAAGTTAACCCTTATCAAATTTGTTAATTTTGTCCTCTAAACAATAATTTTAATTTAAACAATAGATTCTCATTTAAATAATTTGTCAAAAAAATGCTTTATGAAGTTAATTATTTAAGGGGTTTAGGTATTTATTAATTTATGAACAACCGGGTCCTTCATCAATCATTCAACTAACAGAGTCCGCAGTAAAATCGCCCTTTGCAGTTGATTTTTCCAAAAAACAAAGCTACCCTTAAAATTTTTAATTTTAGCGTTTAACAATTTTTTAAAATTTATAACAAGGGAGTTCTCATTGTAAATAACAATTACATGAAAGGAGCATTGAAATACGGATTTTAAATTTTTGAGCGAAAATTGGAAGGTTTCTACTTATTTCAAACGGGATTTGGTCATTATCACAATAAAAAAGAGAATTAACAGTAGTAAATCCCCTTTAATCCAATAATTCGCAATGCAAAATTACAAAGGTAACCCCTTATAATTGTAATTTGGGTCCCAAATTCAATAATTCATTTAAATATTAAAGGTTACTGCCATTCAAAAATAACCAATTCATGAATAGGGAAATTGTAAGAATCGGGTTGATATTTAAAATTTTGGAAATTTCACATTTAACCAAACCCGAACTTTGTAATTCCCCCAAAAAACTAGTGGTAAAATTACCCTGTTCAAGTTTCCAAACAAATTCACAAAGGCACCCAAATCAAATTTTTTTTCCCCAAATATTAAATTTAATCATTGTACAATACCCATTTCAACAAACCGAATTGTCATTTAAATAATAATAATTGGTGGATTATTTAATAACCGGTTGGTGATTTCAAATACAACTAAACCGGATGCATTGTAATCTCCTCTAAAGTTAATTTTGGAAAATAAATCACTTTTTCCCTTAATTTTAAAAAAAGGCAAAATCCAATTTTCAAGTTTATTAACTTGAAAATTGTAAATAAAATTCATTACAAACGGAATTCACTTCAATCACAGATTTAAGTTACGGAGTTGAATAACCTGTTCTGGTATTTTTCCAAAAAAAAGCCGTTACAATTGATTTGGCGTTTTAAACCATATAAATCCATAAAGTTAAATTTTCCTCATTTAATTTCAATTAATTGAGTCTCTTTAAAATAAATTCTTTAATTTAAATTCTTTATAACCAAAGAATTCATAATTAACATAAATTTTAATGATATTTAGTACCGGTTGTCACTTCAATTTTACCAAAAACTTGAAAGAAACCCTTATTGTTAATTTGGGAACAATTCAAAAGCTAAATCCTTTAAAATTTTTAATAAGTCCTCAAATAAAAAATTTTAATTTATAACAAAATTAAATTTCATAATTTATTTAATTTAAGCGGAATTTGGACGGTTTTATTATTTTAAACCAAACGGGAACTGTCACTGTCAATCATCACATAACCAAAAGGGAAGTGGCGAAACCCTGTCAATCAATTTTCATAATACAGGAAATAACCCCTTATTGTTTAATTTCAAAATCAATAAACTTAAAAATTTTTAATTTGATCTCCAAAAATAATTTAATTTTTCAAATCTCGAATTGCGATACGGATTTATTAATTAGAGACTTACGGAATTTATTAATAAAACCGGAATTCACTAATATGACAAAACTTGTAAAGTCATAATTGCAATATTGGCTGGTTAATCTTTAAAAATTAACAGGCTAACCCCTAAAATTTTTTAATGGTATCCAAATAAATTTTTAAATTATTACTAAGTTCATAATTTCAAATACAATTATAAATTTTAAAAATTTGTCAATTCGGAAGTTATTTAAAAGGGAACTTTGTCATTCATTATTAGAACCCCCGGGAGTACTTCATATCCGACTTAACTTCAACACTTAATGTTAACCCTGTGTAATTAATTTTTTCGCCAAAAATTACAAAAATTAAAAATTTTCTTTTTGTCCAAAATTATCTACAAATTTAAATTAAAGGGAGTTCCTTGGGTAAAAACCCATTTACTGTCAAATCGACCAGAAATGACAGATTTCGAAGTTTATTTATTTAACGGATTTTGGTACGGTTTCTTATTTTTTGACCAAACGGGAACTGTCAATCATCACACTACTAAGAGTACACGTGCAGTAAAATTCCCTGTTGTGCAGTTGAATTTTCCAATTTCACAAAACATACAAGGACAATTTTTAATTTTGGGTCCTCAAAACAATTATTAAAAAAATTTTAAAGGAGTTCTCTATTGTCAAAACCAATTCATTGTATCAACACAATGTACAGTTGATTTGTGGGGTTTTTTTGGAGGTTTTGCTAAAACGGACTTTATTATTTATCCACCAACTGAACAGTCATTATCCATTTTAAGGACTTGCATATCAAATGCCCTTAATAATTTTTTAAAAAATTCAATCTATTATCAAATTTGAATTTGGGTATTTCAATTAATTAAAATTCTTTCAAATTTACATAATTTCATAAACCAATTCATGTCAATAAACCAATTGGATTTGATTTAAATAACTTAAGCGGCCCAAATTTTGGCATTAATATTATTAACAAACGGGATTGTCACTTATTCATAACAATATTCACATGGAACAAATCCCATTTGTCTAATTTTGCAAAAAATCCAAAAGTACGTTTCATTGTTATTTAGCCGGTTAAATAAATAATCTTAATTTTTAAAAATAGATTAAAATTTATACAATTATTTTAAATCAAAGGGAATTATGAATTTTTTTTTTTTAAGCCTTGGGAATTTAATCTTTATGACCAAACGAATTCCTTAAATTCAAAATAATTTGAGTGGTTAAGAATCCTTTTTAGAATTTTAAAAATTACAAAGGAGTTTCCCTTTCAAAGGATTATTTGGTCGTCTCAATCAATATTTTTAACTATTAACAGAATTCCCCATTTCAATAACATATTCTTGAAAAAAAGGGGTTTCATTGTGTTATTTTCAAAAATTTTGAATTCTATAAAATTGTTTTTGTTAATTAATCGAACAATATAAGTAACGATCATTAAATGTTTGGTCAGTTAATTTCCAAAAAATCAAAGTAACCCTTACAATTTGTAATTTTGGGTATTAAAATATTTACTAAATTATAACGGGAGTTTGTCATTTAAACCAAATTCAATGTCACACAGAAATTGTCAGATTCGACTATTATTAATTTAATTTACAGGTATTCCCTTTTGTTATGAACCAGGGAAACTTCACAAATATACAAATTTTATTGGCAGTATGAATCGTTCAGTAAATTTTTTTAAAAATTACAATGCAACCCTTATCAATTTTTATTTGTCATCAAATCAGAATTCTTTAATTATTAACAATAGATTTCCAGTGAAAAAACCAATATGTAAATCAGGCGTTGAAGATTTACGGAATTAAATTTAACAAAAATTTGGTAAGTTACTCATTTAAAACCAAACGGAAAACTTCATTCAATAACCTTAATTAACAGAATAAATTTCCCGTTTGCTTAATTTTTAAGGCCCCTAAAATCTAAAAATTACTGGAGCTCCAATTCAATTTTAATTTGGGTTTCCAAAAATAACAAATTAAATTATAATTAATTTTCCGAAATCAAATTTCATTATCAAATCGGAAGTTCAGTCTAACAATTATTTAATTTAAAGGGATTTTGTACGTTTCTACAATTTATGAAAACGGGAAATGACGTTAACCCAAATAACTAAAGGTGAGTCGTATGATCCTTTGTGACAGGAATTTTCCAAAATTCCAAAACCTTAATTGTATTTGGGTAACCTTCAAAATTTAAATTTTTAAAATATAACAAAAATTTTAAATTTTGTGTCAAATAACCAATTCATGTTCAAATGGACAGAAAAATTGACAGATTTACGGAAGTTTATGTGACTTTAAGCGGGAATCTTTGGGTACGGATTTCTTACGCATTTAGAACCAAACCGGGAACTGTCATGTCAATCATAACGACCTAACTATATAGTAGACGTGGGGGCAGTAGTAGAATCGCTTTTGTGCAGTGAAGTTCATGCCAAAAAAAATTCACAAGGCTAACCCCTTATAAAATTTGTTAATTTTGGGTCCATCTTAAAAACATAAAAAATTCTTCGAAACAACTATTAACAATAGAGTTATCCCATTGTCAAATAACCAATTCATGTCAATCGGACAGAAATTGCACAGATTACGAAGTTTATTTAAATTTTGAGAGGAATATTTGGGTACGGATTTCAACTTATTTATGAACCAAACCCGGGAACTGTCACTGCCAATCATCACGGACTAACTGTAATACAAGTGTACAGAGTGCATGAGTTAGAAACTCGCCCTGTTGGCAGTTGAATTTTTCGCCAAAAATTCACAAGCTAACCCCTTACAAATTTGATAATTTGGGCCCGTCTCAAAATCAGTTTATTAAGTTTATTTAATTTAAGCGGGATCTTTGGGTACGGATTCTACTCATTTATGACCAAACCGGGCAACTGTCACTCGTCAAAGCATCACGACTTACTATAGAGTAGACGTGGGCAGTAGTAGAATCGCCCTGTTGGTTGCCGTCAATTTTTGCCAAAAAATTCACAAAGGCTAACCCTTATCAAATTTGTTAATTTTTGGGTCCATCTCAAAATCAATAAATTCTTAAAATTTTTAACAACTAGAGTTCTCCATTGTCAAAAACAAATCATTGTCAAATCGGACAGAAATTGAAAGATTTACGG
Source organism: Sweltsa coloradensis (assembly GCA_024449915.1). Classification (NCBI taxonomy): domain Eukaryota; kingdom Metazoa; phylum Arthropoda; class Insecta; order Plecoptera; family Chloroperlidae; genus Sweltsa; species Sweltsa coloradensis. Next base: position 14,748 of record JAMZAV010006030.1, on the reverse strand, counting down.
AAGTTTATTTAACTTTAAGCGGGATCTTTTGGGTACGGATTATTACTCATTTATGATCCAAACCGGGAAACTGTCACTGTCAATCAGCACGAAACTATAGAGTAGGACGTGGGCAGTAGTAGAATCGCCCTGTGTTCTGTGCAGTTGAATTTTGTTGCCAAAAAAAAGGTCACAAAGGCTAACCCCCTTAATCCCAAATCTTGTTAATTTTTGGTCCGTCTCAAAATCAAATAATCTTCTTTGTAAATTATTAACACCTTAGAGTTCTCCCATCGTTCAAATAAAATCCAATTCATTGTCTCAATATCGGACAGAAATTGACAGATTTACGAAGTTTACTTGAAATTTTTTTTGAGAGGAATATTTGGGTAGCGGATTTCCCTTACTTATTTATGAACCAACAACCGGGAACATGTCACTGTCAATCATCACAACTAACTATAGAGTACACGTGCGGCACGTTTTTTTTTTTTTTTGTAAGTAGTAGAATCCGCCTGTTGTTTGCAGGTGAATTTTTCCACCCAAAAAAATTCACTAAAAGGCTTAAACCCCTTAACACAATTTGTTAATTTTGGGTCCGTCTCAAAATCAATATATTCTTTAAATTATAACAATAGAGTTCTCCCATTGTCAAAGAACCCCAATTACTGTTCCAATAAAATCAGACAGAAAATTGCACAGATTTACGGAATGTTTATTTTTACTTTAAGCGGGATATTGGTTGGTACGTGATTCTTACTTATTTATGAACCAAACGGGAAACGTCACTGTCAACCATCACGACTATTTTACTATATAGTACACGTGTGCCAAGTAGTAGAATCGCCCTGTTTGTGCAGTTGAATTTTTCGCCCCAAAAATATTCACAAAGGGCTAACCCCTTACCAAATTTGTTAATTTTGGGTCCGTCTCAAAATATCAATATATTCTACAAAATTATTAACAAGGGAGGTTATTCACTTATTTGTCAAATAACCCAATTTATGTCAAATCGGACAGGAAATGGACAGATTTCTGGAATTTTATTTATCTTTGAGCGCGGATCGTTGGGTACGGATTTGCTTACTATATATGAACCAAACGGGAACTGTCACTGTCAAATTCATCACGGACTAACTATAGAGTCACGGGGGCAGTAGTAAAATCGCTCCTGTTGATGGCAGCTGAATTTTTTCGCCAAAAAATTCACAAAAGGCTACCAAATTTGTTATTTTGGGTTCCGGATCTCAAAATCAAAGTATTCTACAAATTCTTAACAAAGGGTTCTCTCATTGTCAAATAACCAATGCAGTGTCAAATCGGACAGAAATGCAAGAAATTGACAGATTTAGGAAGTTTATTTAAATTGAGCGGTGATATTTGGGTACGGATTTCTTAATATTTATGAACACCACAAACCGGGAACTGTCAAAGTAAATTATCACGGACTAACTATACAGTAGACGTAGGCAGTAGTAGAATCGCCCTGTTGTGCAGTATGAATTTTTTGCCAAAAAATTCCAAAGGCTAATGACCCCTTATCAAATTGTTTAATTTTGGTTTGGGTCCATTTTCACAAAATCAATAAATTCTTTCAAAAGTATTAACAATAGACGTTCTGACCCATTGCCAAAATAACCAATTCATGGCACATAAGACAGAAATTGAAAGACAATTTACGGAAGTTTAATAAACTTTTAAGCGGGAACGGGGAGTACGGAGTTTTACTCATTCTTATAACCAACCCGGGAACTGTCAATTCAATCATCAACAACTAACTATAGAGGACACTGTGCGGACAGAAGTAGAATCGCCCGGTTGTTGCAGGGTTGAAGTTTTTGACAAAAAAAAAAATTCCACAAAGGCTAAAACCCTTGTAGCAAATTTGTTAATTTTGGGCGTCCGTCTTTCAAACTCATAACAATATTTAAAAGTATTAACACATAGAGTTCTACAATTGTCGTCAAATAACCAATTCATTGTAAAATCGGACCAGAAATTGGACAGATTACCGGAAGTGTATTTAACTTAAGAGGGATCTTTTTTGGCGTACGGACTTCTTATACTTCTTTATGAAAACAACAATTGGGAACTGTCACTGTCAATCATCACGGACCTAACATATTTAGAGTAGACGTAGGCCGAGTCCAGTAGATAGAATCGCCCTGTTGTTGCAGGGTTGATTTTTTGACCAAAAAAATTAACAAAAGGCTAAAACCTTTATCACCATTTGTTAAATTTTGGGGTCACAAAGCTCAAAATCTAATTAAATTCTTTAACAATTATTAAAATAGAGTTCTCCCATTGTCAAAGAACAATTCATTGTCAAATCGGACAGAAAATTGACAGATTACGGGAAGTTTAAATAACTTTAAGCGGTGAACTGGGTACGGATTTCTTACTATATACCTTCGGGAACGGTCACTGTCAATCATCACAACTAAAACAACAAAAAAAAACCCCCCCATAGAGTACACGTGGGCAGAAGTAGAACTCCCCGGTTGTTCCCCCCCCAGTTGAATTTTTGCAAAAAAAATGCACAAAGGCTAACCCCTTATCAAATTTGTTAATTGTTGGGTCCGTCTCAAAATCAAATAAATTCTAAAAATTATAACAATAGAGTTCCTCCAATTGTCAAAAAAATTCATTGTCAAATCGGACAGAAATTGACAGATTACGGAAGTTATTTAATTTTAAGCGGGATCTTTGGGTACGGCGATTTCTTTACTCATTAATGACCAAACCGGGAACGTCACTGTCAACATCAAGACTAACTATAGAAGTAGAGCGAGGGCAAGTAGTAGAATCGCCTGTTGTGCAGTTTGAATTTTTTGCCAAAAAAATCACAAAGGCTAACCCCTTATCAAATTTTTAATTTGGCGTCCATCTCAAATAAAGAAATTCTTTAAAATTATTAACAATAGAGTTATCCATTGTCAAATAACAATTCATGTACAAAATCGGACAGAAATTGACAGATTACGGAAGTTTAAATTTAACTTAAGCGGGATCTTTGGGTACGGATTTCTACTCATTTATGAACCAAACCGGGAACTGTCAACTGCAATCATCACGACTAACTATAGAGTAGACGTGGGCAGTAGAGAATAGACATGTTGTTAGCAGTTTGAATTTTTGCAAAAATTCACAAGGCTAACCCCTTATCAAATTGTTAATTTTGGGGTCCATCTCAAAATCAAGAAATTCTTTAAAATATTAACAATAGAGTTTCTCCCATTGTCAAATAACCCAATTCATTTGTAAATCGGTACAGCTGAGAAATTGACAAGATTTACGGAAGTTTATTTAATTTAAGCGGGATCTTGGGGTACGGATTTTACTCATTATGAAACCAAACGGGAACTGTCACTGCAATCATCACGACTAACTATAGAGTAGACGTTGGGCAGTAGTAGACTCGCCCTGTGTGCAGTTGAAATCTTTTCCAAAAAAAAATTCACAAAGGCTAACCCCTTATCAATTGTTAATTTTTGGCCGTCTCAAAATCAATAAATTCTTTTAAATTATTAACAATAGAGTTTCTCCCATTGTCAAATAACAATTCATTGTAAAATCGGACAGAAATGACGATTTACGGAAGTTTATTTAATTTGAGAGGAATATTTGGGTACGATTCTTACTTATTTATGAACCAAACCGGGAATTGTCCACTGTCAATCATCACAAACTAACTATAGAGTACACGTGGGCAGTAGTAGAATCGCCCTGTTGTGCAGTTGAATTTTTTCCCCAAAAAATTCACAAAGTTCCTTAACAAATTGTTAATTTGGGTCGTCCAAAATCAAATATATTCTTAAAATTATTAACAATAGAGTTTCTGCCCATTGTCAAATAACCAATTTACTGTCAAATCAGACAGAAATTGACAGATTTACGCGAAAGTTTATTTACTTTAAGCAGGATCTTTGGGTAGGATTTCTAATGAGTTATGAACCAAACCGGGAACTGTCACTGTCACATCATTCACGACTAACGATAGAGTACACGTGTGCAATAGTTAGAATCGCCCTGTTTGTTGCAGTTGAATTTTGTCGACCAAAAAATTCACAAAGGATAACCCCTTAAAACAAATTGTATTTTGGCGTCCCGGCTCAAAATCAATCATATTCTACAAATATTATCAAGAAGTTCTCCATTGTCAAATAACCAATTCATTGTCAAATCGGACAGAAATTGACAGATTTCGGAAGAAGTTTATTTAAATTTGAGAGGAATATTTGGGACGGAATTTCTTACTTATTTATGAACCAAACCGGAATACTGTCATGTCAATCATCACAAACTAACTATAGAGTACACGTGGGCAGTCGAGTAGAAGCGCCCTGTTGTGCAGTTGAATTTTTTCCCCAAAAAATTCACAAAGGCTGGACCCCTCTTAACAAATTTGTTAATTTTGGGTCCAGTCTCAAATCAATATATTCTTAAAAATTATTAAACAATAGAGTTCTCCCTTGTCAAATTACAATTTACTGTCAAATCAGACAGAAATGACAGATTACGAAGTTTATTTACTTATACGGCGGGATTGTTGTTGTACGGATTTCTTACTTATCTACGCAACCAAACCGGGAACTGTCACTGTCAATCATCCGACTAACTATAGAGTACACCTAGTTTCTTCTCATTTTTTGTGTGCAATAGTAGAATCGCCCTGTTGTGCAGTTGAATTTTTCGCCAAAAAATTCACAAAGGCAACCCCTTAACAAAATTTGTTTAATTTTGGGTCCGTCTCAAATCAATATATACTACAAACTTATTATCAAGGGACTTCTCTCATGTCAAAGAACCAAATCATTGTCAATCGGACAGAAATTGACAGATTTACGGAAGTTATATTTAACTTGAGCGGGATTCTTTGGGTACGAATTTCTTACTTATTAATGAAAACCAAACCGGGAACTGTTCACTGTCAATCATCACGACAACTATAGAGTAAACGAGTGCAGTAGTAGAAATCGCCCTGTTGTGCAGTTGAATTTTTCGCCAAAAAAGTCACAAAAGGCTAACCCCCTTAACAAATTTGTTAATTTTGGAGTCCGTCAAAATCAATATATTTCAAAATTATAACAGGGAGTTCTGTCATTGTCAAATAACAATTTTCATTTGTCCAAATCGGACAGAAATTTGAACAGATTTACGGAAGTTTGATTTAACTTTGAGCGGATCTTTAGGTAAGGATTCTACTTATTTATGAACCAAACCGGGAACTGTCACAGTCAATTATCACGACTAACTATACAGTAGAAGTAGGCAGTAGTAGAATCGCCATGTTGGTGCAGTTGAATGTTTTTGCCAAAAATTCACAAAGGTCTAACCCTTATCAAATTTGTTAATTTTGGTTCCATATCAAAATCAAATGGAATTCTTTAAAAATATTAACAATAGAAGTTCCCCATCGTCAAATAACCAATCATTGTCAAATCAGGACAGAAATTGACAGATTTACGGAAGGTTTAAATAACTTTAGCGGGAACTTTGGGAACGGATTCGACTCATTTAACCAAACGGGAACTGTCACTGTCAATCATCCCCCCCCAACCCCCCCCCACTAACTATAGAGTTACACGTGGGCAGAAGTAGAATCGCCCCCGGTGGTTGCAGTTGAATTTGTTGCAAAAAATCACAAAAGGCTAACCCATTATCAAATTTGTTAATTTTGGGTCCGTCTCAAAATCAATAAAATTATTAAAATATTTACAATAGAGTTCTCCCATTGTCAATAAGCCAATTTCCATTGTAAATCGGGACAGAAAATTGACAGATTACGGAAGTTTATTTAATTTAAGCGGGATCTTGGGTACGACTTCTTACTCATTTATGAACCAAGACCGGGAACTGTCACTGCAATCAGCACGACTAAACTATAGAGTAAACGTGTGCAGTCGTAGAATCGCCCTGTATGTTGAGTTGAACTTTTTCGCCAAAAAATTCACAAAGGGCTAACCCCTTAACAAAATTTGTTAATTTTGGGTCCGTCTCAAAAATCAAATCTATTTTACAAATTATTAACAAAGGGAGTTCTCTTATTAGTCAAATAACCAATTTATGTCAATCGAGGACAGAAATCTGACAGATTTCTGGAAGGTTATTTAACTTTGAGCGGGAGCTTTGGTGTACGGATTTCTACTTATTTATGAACCAAACCGGGAACTGTCACTGTCAATCATCACGACTAATATAGGTACACGTGTGCGCAGTAGTACAAATCGCCCTGTTGTGAGTTGAATTTTTCGCCAAAAAATCACAAAGGCTCAACCCTTAACAAATTTGTAAGTTTGGGTCCGTCCTCAAACTAAATATATTCACAAAATTATTAAACAAGGGAGTGCTCTCATTGGTCAAAAACCAAGTCATTGTCAAATCGGACAGAAATTGACAGATTTACGGATATTTATTTACTTTACGCGGGATCTTGGGTACGGATTTATACTCATTTATGAACCATACCCGGGAACGTCCTGTCACTCATCACGCCTAATAAGAGTAGACGTGGGCAGTAGGCAGTAGTAGAATCGCCTGTTGTGTGCAGTTGGAATCTTTTTGCCAAAAAAGTCACAAAGGCTAAAACCCCTTATCAAATTTGTTAAATTTTGGTCCGTCTCAAAATCAATTATTCTTTGAAATTAATAACACTAGAGTTCCTCCCATTGGTCAAATAACCCATTCATTGTTCAAATCGGACACAGAAATTGGACAGATTTAGGAAGTTTATTTAATTTGAGAGAATATTTGGGTACGGATTTCTTATTATTTATGAACCAAACGGGAACGTCAATGTCAATCATCACAAACAACTATAGAGTACACGTGGCAGTATTAGTAGTAGAATCGCCCTGTTGTGCAGTTGAATTTTTCCCAAAAAAATCACAAAGGGCTAACCCCTAACAAATTTGTTAATTTTGGGTCCGTCTCAAAATTCAATATTCGTCTTTAAAATTATTAACAAAAGAGTTCTCCCATTGTTCCAAATAACCAATTTACTGTCAAATCAGACAGAAATTGGACAGATAAAGGAAGTTTAAATAACTTGTAAGCGGGAACTCTGGGTACGGATTTACTAATTTATAACCAAACCGGGAACTGTCACGCAATCATCACAACTAACTATAGAGTACACGTGGGCAGAAGTAGAATCGCCCGGTTGTGCAGTTTGAATTTTTGCCAACAAATTCACAAAGGCTAACCAACACCTTATCAAATTTGTTAATTTGGGGTCAGTCTCAAAATCAATAAATTCCTTAAAATGATTAACAAGAGAGTTCCCATTGTTCAAATAACCAATTCCATTGTCCAAAATCGGACAGAAAGTGACAGATTTACGGAAGTTTATTTAACTTTTTTAAGCGGGATTCTTTGCGGTACGGATTTCTTACTCATTTATGAACCAAACGGGACACCCACTGTCACTTGTCAATATCACCGACTAACTATAAAGTAGACGTGGGACAGTTAAGTAGTAGAATCGCCCTGTGCTGCAGTTTGAATTTGTTTCCAAAAAATCACAAAGGCAACCCCATTATAAATTTGTTATATTTGGTTTTCCGGCTCAAAAACAAAAAATTCTTTTAAATTATTAACACTAGAGTTCTCCCATTGTCAAATAACCAAATTATTGTCAAATCGGGACAGACATTTGACAGATTTACGGAAGTTATTTAAAGTTGAGAGGAATATTGGTGGTACGGATTTCTACTATTTATGAACCAAACCAGGAACTGGTCACTGTCAATCATCACAACCTAACTATAGAGTACACGGGGCAGTAGTAGAATTGCCCCCTGTTGTTGAAGTTTGAATTTTCCCCAAAAAAATTCACAAAGGCTAACCCCTTAACAATTGTTAATTTTGGTCCGTCTCAACAATCAATATATTCTTTAAAATTATTACAATAGAGTTCGTCCCCATTGTCAAATAACCAATGTACTGTCAAATCAGACAGAAATTGACAGATTTAAGGAAGTTTATTTTACTTTAAGCTGGGATCTTTGGGTAAGGATTTCTCACTTATTTATTGAACAAACCGCGAACTGTTCAATGTCAATCACACGACTAACTATAGAGTACACGTGTGCAGTAAGTAGAAATCGCCCTGTTGTGCAGTTGAATTTTTCGCCAAAAAAATTCACAAAGGCTAACCCTTAACAAATTTGTATTAATTTTGGGTCCGTCTCAAAATCAATATATTCTACAAAATTATTAACAAGGGAAGTTTTTCATTGTCAAATAACCAGTTCAATGTCAAATCGGACAGAAATTGACAGATTACGAAGTTTTTTAACTTGAGCGGGGATCTTTGGGTACGGATGTCTTACTTATTTACGAACCAAAACCGGGAACTGTCACAGTCAATTATCGACAACTATACAGTCGCGTAGGCAGTAGTAGAATCGCTGTTGTGCAGTTTGAATTTTTGCCAAAAAAATTCACAAAAGCTAACCCCTTATCAAATTTGTTAATTTTGGGTCCGCTCAAAAATCAATAAATTTTTTAAAATTATTAACAATAGAGTTCTACCATTGTCAAATAACAATTCATTGTCAAATACAGACAGAAAATTGACAGATTTACGGAAGTTTAAAAACTTTAAAGCGGGAACTTTGGGTACGGATTTCTAATCATTTATTACTACCGGGAAACTGTCACTGTCAATAATCACAACTAACCATAGAGTACACGTGGGCAGAAGTAGAATGCCCGGTTTTGCAGTAGTTGAATTTTTGCCAAAAAATTCACAAAGGCTAACCCCTTATCAAATTTGTTACTTTTGGGTCCGTCTCAAAATCAATAAATTCTTAAAAAATATTAACAAAGAGTTCTCCCATTGTCAAATAACCAATAATTGTCAAATCGGACAGAGATTGACTAGTTTACGGAAGTTTATTAATTTTAAGCGGGATCTTTGGGTACGGATTTTACTAATTATGTCACATTTTTTGTTTTTTTTTTTTTTAAACAAACCGGGAACTGTCACTGTCAATCATCACGAATAACTATAGAGTAGACGCGGGCAGTAAAAGTAGTAGAATCGCCCCGTGTGCAGTTGAATTTTTTGCCAAAAATTCACAAAGGCGAACCCCTTATCAAATTTTTTAATTTTTGGGTCCATCTCAAAATCAATAAATTCTTTAAAATCTATTAACAATAGAGTTCTCCTTGTCAAATAAACCAATTCATTGGCAAATCGGACAGAAATTGAGAAGAATACGGAAGTTCTATTTAACTTTAAGCGGGACTTTTTTTTTCGGGTACGGATTTCTTACTCATTTATGAACCAAACCCGGGAACTGTTCACTGTTCAATCATCAAGGACAACTTATAGAGTAGACGTGGGGCAGTAGTAGAAATCGCTGTTGGCAGTTGAAATTTTTGCCAAAAAATCACAAGGCTAACCCTATCAAATTTGTAATTTTTGTGGTCCATCTCAAAATCAATAAAATTCTTTAAAATATTAACAATAGAGTTCTTCCCATGTCAAATAAACCAATTCATTGTCAACGGAACAGAAATTGACAGATTTACGGAAGTTTATTTAACTTTAAGCGGGATCTTGGGTACGGATTTCTTACCATTTAGAACCAAACCGGGAACGGTCACTTTTGTCAATCATCACGGACTAATATAGAGTAGGACGTGGGCAGAGTAGAACGCCCTGTTGTCGCACGTTGAATTTTTTCCAAAAAATTCACAAAGGCTAAACCCTTATCCAAATTTGTGTAAATTTTGGTCCCGTCTCAAAATCAAATAAATCCTTAAATATTAACCAATAGAGTTCTCCCAATTGTCAAATAACCAATTCATTGTAAAATCGGACAGAAATTGACAGATTTACGGGAAGTTTATTTAAATTTTGAGAGGAATATTTGGGTACGGATTTCTTACTTATTTATGAACCAAACCCGGGAATGTCACTGCAATCATCACAACTAAAAAAAAACTATAGAGTACACGTGGGCCAGAGTAGATCGCCCTGTTATGCAGTTGAAGTTCCCCAAAAAAAATTCACAACGTTCCTTAACAAATTTGTTAAATTTTGGGTCCGTCTCAAAATCAATATATCTTTAAACAATTATTAACAATAGCGTCTCCCATTGTCAAATACCAATTTTACTGTCAAATCAGACAGAAATTGCCAGATTTACGGAAGTTTATTTTACTTTAAGCTGGGATTTTTGGGTACGGATTTCCTTACTTATAGGAACCAAAACCGGGAACTGTCACTGTCAAGCATCACGAATAAACTTATAGAGTACACGTGTTGCAATAGTAGAATCGCCGGTGTGCAGTTGAAGTTTCGCCAAAAAATCACAAGGGCTAACCCCTTAACAAATTGTTAATTTTGGTCCGTCTCAAAATAATATATACTTACAAAATATTATCAAGGGACCTTCTCCCTCAATTGTCAAATACAACATTTACTGTCAAATCAGACAGAAATTGACAGATTTACGGAAGTTATTTTACTTTAAAGCAGGATCTTTGGGTACCGGATTTCTTACTTATTTATGAACCCAAAACCGGGAACGTCACTGTCATCATCACGGACATCAAACTCATAGAGTCCCGTGTGCAATAGTAGAATCGCCCTGTTGTGCAGTTGAATTTTTCGCCAAAAAATGTCACAAAGGCTAACCCCTTAACAAATTTGTTAATTTGGGTCCGTCGTTCAAAATCAATATTCTACAAAATATTATCAAGGAAGTTCTCATTGTCAAATAACAATTCATGTCAAATCGGTACAGAAATTGAAAGATTTTCGGAGGTTTATTTAAATTTGAGAGGAACTTTGGGTACGGAATGTCTTACTTATTATGAACCAAACCGGGAACTGTCCACAGTCAATTATCACGACTAACTATACAGTTAGACGTAGGCAGTAGTAGAATCGCCCTGTTTGTGCAGTTGAATTTTTGCCAAAAAATTCACAAAGGCTAACCCCTTATCAAATTTGTCATACTTTGGTTCCATCTCAAAATCAATGAATTCTTTTAAAATTATAACAACTAGAGTTCTCCCATTGTCAAATAACCAATTCATTGTCATCAGACAGAAATTGGACAGATTTACGTAAGTTAAATAACTTAAGCGGGAACTTTGGGAACGGATTCTTACTCATTTAACCAACCGGGAACTTCCACTGTTAAATCATCACAACTAACTATAGATGTACACGTGGGCAGAAGTAGAATCGCCCGGTTGTGCAGTTGAATTGGTTGCAAAAAAAATTCACAAGGCTAACCCTATCAAAATTGTTAATTTTGGGTCCGTTTCAAATCAAAAAATTATAAAAAATTATTTACAAATAGAGTTCTCCCATTGTCAAAAAAAAACAATTCATTGTCAAATCGGACAGAAAATTGCAGAAATTTACGGAAGTTTATTTTAATTTTAAGCGGGATCTTGGGTACGGATTTCTTACTATTATTGAAACCAAACCGGGGAACTGTCACTGTCAATCAATCACGACGAACTATAGAGTACACGTGTGACAGTAGTAGATCGCCCGGATGTGCCGTTGAATTTCGGCAAAAAATTCACAAAGGCTAACCCCTTAACAAATTTGTTAATTTTAGGTCCGTCTCAAATCATACATTCTAAAAAATTATTAACAAGGAAGTTCTCTCATTGTCAAATAAACCAATTCATTGTCAAAATCGGACAGAAATTGACAGATTTACGGAAGTTTATTTAAACTTTAAGCGGGATTTTGGGTACGGATTTCTTACTCATTTATGAACCAAAGGGAACTGTCACTGTAATCATCACGACAGAACTATAGAGTAGACGTGGGCAGAAGTAGAAACCGCCTGTTGTGCAGTGAATTTGTTTGCCAAACAATCACAAAGGCTAACCCCTATCAAATTGTTATTTTGGTCCGTCTCAAAATCAATAAAATTCTTTAAATTTTAACAAGAGTTCTCCCATTGTCAAATAACCAAATGTCATTGTCAAATCGGACAGAAATGACAGAATTTACGAAGTTTATTTAAAATTTGAGAGAGAAGATTTGGGTACGGATTTCTACTTTATTTAGGAACCAACCCGGGAACTGTCATCTGTCAATCATCACAAACTAACTATAGAGTACCGTGGGCAGTAGTAGAATCGCCCTGTTTGCAGTTGATTTTTCCCAAAAAATTCACAAAGGCAACCCCTTAATCAAAATTTTGTAATTTTGCGGTCCGTCTCAAAAATCAATATTTCTAAAATGATTAAAAAAAAAACAAAAGAGTTTCTCCACATTGTCAAATAACAATTTACTGTCAAATCAGCAGAAATTGACAGATTACGGACGTTTAAATAACTTAAGGCGGGAACTTTTTTTTTTTGGGGGTGGGGTAGGATTCTCTTACTCATTTATAACCAAACCGGGAACTGTCCACTGTCAATCATCACAACTCACTATAGCGCACGTGGGCAGAAGTAGAACGCCCGGTTGTGCAGTTGGATTTTTGCAAAACAATTCACAAAGGCTTCCCCCTTATCAAATTTGTTAATTTTGGGTCGTCTCCAAAATCAATAAATCTTTAAAATTATTATAACAATAGATTCTCCCATTGGCAATAACAATTCATTGCAAATCGGACAGAAATTGACAGATTTACGGAAAAGGTTATTTAACTTTAAGCGGATCTTTGGGTACGGATTTCTTACTCATTTATGAACCAAACCGGGAAACGTCACTGTCCAATCTCACGACTAACTATAAAGTAGACGTGGGCAGTAGTAGACCGCCCTGTTGTGCAGTTGAATTTGTTCCAAAAAATTCACAAAGGCTAACCCCTTATCAAATTTGTACTATTTTGGGTCCGTCTCTCAAAATCAAAAAAAATTCTTTTTAATTATTAAACACTAGAGTTCTCCCCATTGTCAAAGAACCAATTCATTGTCAAAGCGGAACAGAAATTGACAAGATTTACGGAAGTTTATTGAAATTTGAGAGGAATATTTGGGTACGGATTTTTACTTATTTATGAACCAAACCGGGAACTGTCACTGTCATCATCACAACTAACTATAGAGTCACAGTGGGCAGTAGTAGAATCGCCCTGTGGTGCAGTTGAATTTTTCCCAATAATACAAAAGCCTAACCCTTAACAAATTTGTTAATTTTGGGTCAGTCTCAAAAATCATATATTTCTTTAAAATTATTAACAATAGAGTTCTCCCATTGTCAAATAACCATTTACGTCAAATCAGACAGAAATTGACAGATTTAGTGAAGTTTATTTTACTTTAAGCGGGATCTTTGGGTACGGATTTTCTTACTTATTTATGACCAAAACGGGAACTGTCACGTCAATCATCACGGGACTAACTATAGAGTACACGTGTGCAGTAGTAGAATCGCCCTGTTGTGCAGTGAATTTTTCGCCAAAAAAATCACAAAGGCTCACCCCTAACAAATTTGTTAATTTTGGGTCCGTCTCAAAATCAATATATTCTTACAAAAATTATTAACAAGGGAGTTCCCTTATTGGCAAATAACAAATGTATTGTCAAATCGGACAGAAATTGAAAGATTTCTAGAAGTTATTGAAACTTTGAGCGGGATCTTGGGTACGGATTTCTTACTTAATTAGGAACCTAAAACGGAACTGTCACTGTCAATCATCACGACTAACTATAGAGTACACGTGTGCAGTAGTAAAAGCCCCTGTGTGCAGTTCAATTTTTTGCCAAAAAAAGTCACAAGGCTAACCCCTATCCAAAATTGGTTAATTTTGGTCCATCTCAAAAATCAATAAATTCTTTAAAATTTTTAACAATAGAGTTCTCCCATTGTACAAATAACCAAATTCATTGTCAAATCAGACAGAATTGACAGATTTACGGAAAGTTATGTACTTTAAGCGGGATCTTTGGGTACGGATTTCCTACTATTTATGAACCAAACCGGGAAACTGTCACTGTCAAACATCACGACTAACTATATAGTACAAGTGTGCGGTAGTAGAATCGCCTGTGTGCAGTTGAATTTTTTTTCGCCAAAAAATTCACAAAGGCTAACCCTTAACAATTTTGTTAATTTGGGTCCGTCTCAAAATCTACATCTATTCTACAAAATTATTAACAGGAGTTCTCTTATTGTAAAAATAACCACTTTATTGTCAAATCGGACAGAAATTGACAGATTTCTGGAAGTTTATTTAACTTTGAGCGGGATCTTGGGTACGTTTCTTTACTATTTATGAACCAAACCGGGAACTGTCACTGTCAATCCATCACGACTAAACTATAGAGTACACGTTTGCAGTAGTAACATCGCCTTGTTTGTGCAGTTGAATTCCGTCCCCCCCCCCAAAAAATTCACAAGGCTATACCCCTTAACAAATTGTTAATTTTGGGTCCGTCTCAAAAGCAATATATTCTACAACATTTTAAAAAAGGGGAGTTTCTCTCATTGTCAAATAACCAATTCAGTGTCAAATCGGACAGAAATTGACAGATTTACGGAAGTTTATTTAACTTTGAGCGGATCTTTGTGGGTACGGATTTCTTACTTATTTATGAACCAAACCGGGAACTGTCACAGTCAATTATCACGACTAACTATACAGTAGACGTAGGCAGTAGTAAGAATCGCCTGTTGCGTGCAGTTGAATTTTGCAAAAATTCACAAAGCAACCATTATCAAATTGTTATTTTGGGTCCATTTCAAAATCAATAAATTCTTTAAAATTATTAACAATTAGAGTCTACCATTGGGTCAAAGAACCAATCATTGTCAAATCAGACGAAATGACAGAT
>JAMZAV010006029.1:0-35908 GCA_024449915.1 Sweltsa coloradensis | reverse complement strand
TTTTTTCCAGGGCATCATCGGCGAGTGCAGAGATGTGATTGTTGTCAAACCTCCACTTGAATAACATACAAAAACTGAAACAAATGAAAAGACAAGGGGCAATCCAGTGCGCACTGTGCGAACTGAGTGCGGCCAATGGAAAACGCCATAAGCTAAAACCATATCAAACAATCCAGTAAAATACTTTATTGCTTTGAAAAAGCATTTAATTGATCCCCCCATTGTCATTTTTTTACTTATTTCTGTTTCGTGTTTACAATAAATAATTACAACTTGCGAGGAGTTGAATATGACTAACAGTAAACTTGAGTCACTTGTTCATCGTGACTCAGGCGAGTAGGCCTACAGTCCATTGGAACGCGTAGGCCTACATGAGAGCAGTCTTCGCCGTACAGCTGACATTGACGTTCACGGACACCAAGTGAACCTTCAAAACCTTTCACGTGGCTATTTTAAACAAAAGTACTTTTCCATTGAAAGTCCTTTATAGCGACGTTAAAGGTTTTGTAGTGTAGAGTGTGTTGGCGTAGGCCGTGTCACTCCTGGCGCAAAGTTTGTAGCCGGAAAGGATGTTTTCGAGGCTTTCTTCGAAATAATTGTGTGTGTGATATCCAGTACTATTTAAATTTGCGTTAACAAATATGTACGCTTGGAATAAATTCACAAAGTTGACCAAAATGCAGTAAATTACTGTGGTTTCACAAATTTTTAATTCAAAATCAATTGAGTAATTGGATGAGCGTAGCGAGCGAAGCGAAGATTCCATTTCACTACACTGGAGAGAAAATCCGGAATGTTTTTCTTTTTCTTTTTTTTTGTATTTTTGTGTGTCTGTAACACGATTCCGGCTAAACCGATACTCCGATTGTGATGAAATTTTATGGAGGCCTTCGAAATCTCTGAACTTAGAACTGCCACGTTTTTGAGCGCAATCGGAAAAATTTTTTCTCATAAAAAACGCAATTTTACGATTTTTTTTCGAATTTTAAAAAATTTCTTCGACTTATAACACTTACATGCTTTATCCGATTGTAATGATTTTTCACAGAACCTTAATTTTATGAACTAGGAAAACGCTTAAGTCCCGCCGCGTTGTTGGATGAGCGTAATTGGTGCATTGAGCTGCCATGTGTTATGCGGATTTTCTGTTTTCTGTGAAAAAATAATACTTAGTTGAAGATTTTTTTTTAAATAAAAAAAAAAATGAAAATTTAACTTTAATTTTAATTTTTTTTAATTAATTGTAATTTAAAAAAGGAAAAAATCGTAATATTGAATTTTCATAGAAATAATTATTTGATTGCGCACAAAAATTTTACACAAATATATGAATTTATAAAATTAAGGTTCTGTGAAAAAATTATACAATAGGATAAAGCATGTAGGTGTTATAAGTCAAAGAATTGTTTTAAAAAAGAAAAAAACGTAAAATTTCGATTTTCATGAGAAATAGTTTTTTGATTGCGCTCAATTTTCACATGAATACCTAAATTCATGAAATTAAGGTTCTGTCAAAAATCATTAAAATCGGTTAAAGCATGTAGATGTTATAAGCTGAAGAAATTTTTAAAAATCGAAAAAATCGTAAAATTGCGATTTTCATGAGAAATAATTTTTCGATTGCGCTCAAAAACGGCAGTTCTTCGTTCAGAGATTTCGAAGGCCTCCATAAAATTTCATCGCAATTGGAGTATCGGTTTAGGGGCTTTTGTTTTTGAATAAATCATTTTTATCGAATCTTGTTTTGAATGTCGAGCGGTGAATGCATGGCAGTGACCAAGGTGTTCCCCAAAATTCCGCTGGGAGATTGAGCAAACCTTGCTACCTTACTTTGTACAGACTGTGTTTTCCATAGCATTTTTTTTTGTTCTTCATGCATTTCAATTTCCAAAGGATGTTCTGTAGGCCTTGGTGTTTCATGAATAAAATATAGGAGCATGTCGAATTGAGAGTTAAATTAAATTCCATATTGTTAAAACTTTAAACAACAATCAAGTCCAATGCAGCATGAAACATAAGTTACTATCCCTTGTCTAGCAATGACTTTGGCATTTTTCTAGTACAACATTGTTATATTTCTATCCTGTGATGGTAGCCCTATTGAGTTGACAGTGTGAATTATTATTTGTTTGCTTAATAATTGTGTTTAGGGCTACCGTACCTAATTTAGTACATGGTAGTCATTATAAAACAAACAACCTGTAGATTATGTATTGTATTGACAATATTATTGTAGACCCTACTGTATGTAGGGCCTATCCATTGTTGTTATTTGTGAGTGTGGATTGTTTTCGAAAATTATATTTAATTTAGAACAAAACAAACAATTCTATAAAATTTGTAAATTTGAACATAATCCCTACAATCCTGATCTACAACTTCAAATGCTTGCTTGTCCTTTTGATCTAGCGTACATATGTATATGATTGATCAATGTGGACAGCTTACTTTAACAAATAAATAATATACTTTTAGGCCTATATTGCATACAAATATTTACTAGGTCTATAGTAGGCCTGGGCTTTATTTAATGAAATTTATTATGCTTTCACAAATGGTAGGTACAATTAAATTAAATACTAGAACATGATTCAAACAAGCATGTATAGGCATAATATTATGTTATCACTTGCACGTAGCAACATGGCATGCACTAAAATAAAAATATCTCAAAGGCTTATTTTATTATACAGTCCCCAAAATAAAAATATAACATTTTTGAGGTCAAATGCCATTTGCAAGCATAGTTAGTAAGTAAGTAAGTAAGTTTTATTTCCACACACATAGCATATTACATTATAATAATTTACACTTTGTGATGACCTCTAAGAATATATTGTCTGGAATAAGTATTTATTTACTTATTCCTAAACAAATAAACTTTGTTATTGAGGTGTTTGGAAAGGTACAATTTTCTGTATCAAGCAGGATGCAAATTGAGATATACTCCGTCACATTTCTATCCTCAAAATAGGTTACTTGATAATTAATGCCTTAGTCTTAGTTTGTACATATCATAACAATTTTACTGTTGGCTAGTAATAGAATTTGAGTGCCTCGTATATAAGAGAATACTAATGAAATGAGAGAACAAGTATTTGTCTAGTTTTTCTGTGGGCCAAGATTGGTTTCAATTTAAGGCAGTACATAAAACAAAGATAAGACATAAGAGACAAAAAAGGCAAACAAATATTAATATCTATAGAAATAAGACAAACTATAAGACAAAATTTAAAACACAAGACAAAGAAATGGGCCTACCATACAATATATCTTAGCCTATTTGTGGAATACAAACATAACAATAGTACAATATATCTATATCTATTAGGCCTATTTAGAATTGTAGTATAAAGATAGGCCTAACAGTGTTATAGTAGTTTGTCCTTCAAAAATTCCTCAATAGAGTAATATGCTTTGTTACATAGGAGTTGTTTAGTTTGTTTTTTAAAAATGCTCATATTAGAAATGGCTTTTAGACTTGTCGGTAGCTTGTTAAATAATTTAGAACTTATATAATTGGAGTTAAGTTGTGAATGTTTTCGCTTGAGATAATTAGTGTGTATGTTGTTTGCTTGTTTTGTGTTATGGCTGTGCATGCTATTGTTCTTGTCAATTACCAAATACAAATACCAACAATATAAAATGAATTGTTCACTTGATTATGATTAGTACCTTTTAAGCAAATGGTCACAACTCGCAAGCCAGGTTTAAATATTTCGAAAAATAAACGATAATCGGGTCAAGTGACACCGTCTAATCAAATGGATTTTAAATATACATTTTAAAAAACATTTAGCATATAATTACAAAGGAGGTAATTTTATTTGCTGGACCAATACAAAGTAGGCCCCTATGGGTTTAAACACATTAACCTCTTATGAGAGAGATAGTAAAGTGTCTGGT
Organism: Sweltsa coloradensis; assembly: GCA_024449915.1. Classification (NCBI taxonomy): domain Eukaryota; kingdom Metazoa; phylum Arthropoda; class Insecta; order Plecoptera; family Chloroperlidae; genus Sweltsa; species Sweltsa coloradensis. The sequence goes on along the minus strand of JAMZAV010006029.1, from coordinate 32,002 downwards.
CACCCTTGGCCATAATCGTGGTGGAGTGGGGGTAGAGTGCCACTGCCACCCCATCCAATCAGAAGACACCGCCATGGAGGAGTGTTTGGCTGAGGCTGAAACCAACTAATCAGCCTCAGTTCTCAAGAATATGTTACCTACAGAGGTAACGAAACGTCAAGTTACGTCGTTATAATGTTTACATCGCGATGCCGCAAAATAACCCAAAACTACTCCCTTGATTTAAAGTTTAATTAAAATGTGAATTAATAATAATAATAATAATAATAATTGGATGAGCGTAGCGAGCGAAGCGAAGATTCCATTCTACTACACTGGAGAAAAAAATCCGGAATGTTTTTTTTCTTTTTCTTTCTTTTTGTATTTTTGTCTGTTTGTTAACACGATTCCGGCTAAACCGATACTCCATTTGCGATGAAATTTTATGGAGGCCTTCGAAATCTCTGAACTTAGAACTGCCACGTTTTTGAGCGCAATCAAAAAATTATTTCTCATGAAAATCGCAATTTTACGATTTTTTCGATTTTTTGAAAATTTATTTTACTTATAACACCTACATGCTTTATCCGATTTTAATGATTTTTTCACAGAACCTTAATTTTATGAATTTATATATTCGTGTGAAATTTGAGCTCAATCGAATAATTATTTTATAAAAATGCAATTTTTCATTTTTTTTATTTAATTTAATTTTTAAAAAAATCTTCAACTTAGTAATAATTTTTTCACAGAACAACAGATAATCCGCATAACACATGGCAGCTCAATGCACCAATTACGCTCATCCAACAACGCGGCGGGACTTAAGCGTTTTCCTAGTAATAATAATTAAACTTTTAGAGCAGGTGAGGTTAGTAATGTAATATATTCTGCTTACATACATTCTAAGTTCTTTTATTGATAAATAACACACTATGCATACCAATTATTATATGTGCCTAAATTTACTAACTTATAACACCCACAGTATTTTTTTTTTTTGAAGCTTCGCAAACGCTTTTTCAGGCGCGTTGTTGGATGAGCGAATGTTTTTTTAAACGAAAAAAAGCGTAAAATTGCGATTTTCATGAGAAATTATTTTTAGATCGCGCTCAAATTTCACAATTTATTAATTCATAAAATTAAGGTTCTGTGAAAAAATCATTACAATAAGATAAATCATGAAGGTGTTATAAGTCGAAGAAATTTTTTCAAAATCGAAAAAAATCGTAAAATTGCGATTTTCATGAGAAATAATTATTCGATTGCGCTCAAAAACGTGGCAGTTCTAAGTTCAGAGATTTCGAAGACCTCCAGAAAATTTTATCGCAATTGGATTATTGGTTTAGCCGGAATCGTGTTAACAAACAGACAAAAAGAAAAAAAACATTCCGTTTTTTTTTTCTCCAGTGTACTGGAATGGAATCTTCGCTACGCTCATCCAATAAGGTCAGATATTCATTGAATGAAATTACTGAACGACATATTAATTAGGCCTATATTTATTTACAAGGTAATCTTAGACGAGTGATCATGTTTATTATTTGTTATTGTGTGATTATTTCCCATGTTATTTCTTATGGGAGATTTTTGCCGATGGGACCTAGCTCGAAAAATAACAAGTTTGACAAATTTTTTCGGGTCATGGTGGACCCAATAATTTTTCTGATTTCTAAATTCATAACTAGCTATAACTTGAATTAAATATTTTTTTGAGTTTAGCGGGTGAATACCCCTTTATGAAATTTCGTAGACACCCTACAGACAGTACGTATTTCCAGTTGTAGTTGTAGCCGATGTTACCGTTCTGGAGTGAGGTGCATGGTCACGGGAAGAAATGGGGGAGGGGGGACAAATCTATGCGTTGGTAAATCCTAAAATTCGTAAGGGGGGTTTAAGTACCAGTGGCGTATCCAGGAATTGATAAAGGGGGGAGTACCGAAAGATAAGTGGAAGGTCTGGGGAGCTTGCCACCGGAAATTCTTCAAGGTCATTATGGTGAAAACCTTGGCGTTTTAAAGCATCACAATGACCATTTTTTATCTACTAAAATCCTATATGTGCGTTTTAAAAAGCATCACAATAACCAACTTTGTATCCACTAAAATCGTCTTTTTTAATCTAAAAATTTCTCCTTTAGGTCATTTGGTGAAAATCTATACCTTTTGATGATTCCAACTGTGGGTTGTTGATTGGGGAAAGAAGGAAAACGAGAAAATTATTTGGGGGGGGGGGGCGTATTGCGATTGGATTGGCCCCAAACCCCCAAGTGACGCAACAGGAATTTCCCCCTTCCTACGCGCCGATAAAAGAGTGTGCATACGTCATGCACAAAGCAATAGATTTGAAGAAATATAGCCTAATTGGATGAGCGTAGCGAGTGAAGCGAAGATTCCATTCTACTACACTGGAGAAAAAAATCCGGGATGTTTTTTTTTCTTTCTTTCTTTTTTTTTGTATTTTTGTGTGTTTGTTAACACGATTTCGGCTAAACCGATATTCCAATTGCGATAAAATTTTCTGGAGACCTTTGAAATCTTTGAACTTCTGACATGTTTTTGAGCACATTCGAAAAATAATTTCTGATGAAAATCGCAATTTTACGATTTTTTTCGATTTTTAAAAACATTCTTCTACTTCTAACATCTACATGCTTTATTCGATTGTCATAATTTTTAACAGTTCCTTAATTTTGTAAATTTATATATTTTCGTAAAATTTGAGCGTAATCAAAAAATTATTTCTCATAAAAATCGAAATTTTACTGTTTTTTTCTTTTTAAAAACAATTCTTTGACTTATAACACCTACATGCTTTATCCTATTGTAATGATTTTTTCACAGAACCTTAATTTTATAAATTAATATATTCGTGTTAAATTTGAGCGCAATCGAAAAATTATTTCTTATAAAATCGAATTTTTTTCTTATAAAATCACAATTTTACGTTTGTTTTCTTTTTTAAAAATTACGAATAATTAAAAAATTTAAGCTATTTTTTTATTTAAATTAATTTAAAAAAATCTTCGACTTAGTAATGATTTTTTCACAGAACAACAGAAAATCCGCATAACACATGGCAGCTCAATGCACCAATTACGCTCATCCAACAACGCGCCTGAAAAAGCGTTTGCGAAGCTTCCTAATAATAAAATCAATTTAATCAGGGTGTCTACAAGACTGAAAAACCTGGAAATGTCAGGAAATTTTAATGGAAAAGTCAGGGATTTTTTTCTTCTTGAATTTTACTAGTAATGTAAAAAAATCTCAATACCATTTTTGTTGCTTAAAATAGAAATTCTAGATTTAAAAAAAAATCTTATATTATTTTGCCTTGCCTGGTGTTCAAAATTCCCGCCTAAAACGACATTGAATTTTATTAACAAGGAAGCTTCGCAAACGCTTTTTCAGGCGCGTTGTTGGATGAGCGTAATCGTTCAAGGGTTTATTTTACTGAAAATGTTTGAAAACCCAGCAATTTTGCATAATTATTGTTTTAATTGTTTGTTAAGTTCACTTTTTATTTATTGACTACATAAATTTATTTTATGCTGATATTCTGCTAAAAGCATTAAATTATTTTTTTCTTGAGCGCTGCATGCTATTGTGCATGGGAAAGTAGCTTACCGGTACTGATATTAGGCCTAATCTAGGGATGTATAGAGTGTTATCCATAACAATTTAGTCAATTTTAAAGAAGCCTAGATTAACAGGTTAAGGGCCCGGTGAATTCATGTAAAATGAATAAGCTGAGCCTTTAGGGTACGTTACGCTGAAATTTACCAAAAAACAACATAAATAAACTTTAAATGCTGTTATCTCAAAACTTTTATTCTAGCACATTTTGCTGAACATTTTTTCCTACTTCTTCTACAGTTTTTAAGATAAAAGGATAATTTCTTTTTTAATATGCTCCCAAGTCTTATTCTAACAAATTGACCAGACACTTTTTTGATGAGATTTATAGTTTTTTTTAAATTAATATGTGGGAAATATAGATTTGTTACAAAAAACATACATTTTCCCAACAATGCGAAGGAAAAATCATATATAACAAAAAAAAAGAAAATTATGATATTCCTCTGGTGAATGTTTAGATAAATTGTTTTTTAATCTTAAACACCTTTCACACAAAAAAAATGAAAATTGTAAAAGCCTTAGCATTTTTAGCAAAACGCTGTTCAAACAATGTAAATCCATTGTTGGAAAATAACTAAGAATTTTAAACATTGTTCTTGTAGTTATTACTTTCAATAATATTAACAGTTAATAATCACAAAATGTCAAATGTGTACATGGAATGGTTTGGAAGATTTCAATTTCAGTGAAATATCCCCTTTTAAAAACGAAAAAAGCGTAAATTGCGATTTTCAAGAAATAATTATTCGATTACGCTCAAATTTCACACGAATATATTAATTCATAAAGTTAGGTTCTGTGAAAAAAAATATTACAATCGGACAAAGCATGTAGGTGTTACAAGTCGAATAAATTTTTTAAATACAAAAGAAATCGTAAAATTGCAATTATTATGAGAAATTGTTTGATTGTGCTCAAATTTCACACGAATATACTAATTTATAAAATTAAGGTTCTGTGAAAAAATCATTACAATCGATAAAGCATGTAGGTGTTAAAGTCGAAGAAATTTTAAAAATCGAAAAAATTGTAAAATTGCGATTTTCATAAGAAATATTTTTTCGATTGCGCTCAAATCTCACACGAATATATTAATTAAAATTAAGGTTTTATGCACAAATCATTATAATCGGATAAAGCATGTAGGTGTTATAAGGAAAATAAATTTTTAAAAAATCAAAAAAAAAACGTAAAATTGCAATTTTCATGAGAAATAATTTTTCGAATACGCTCAAAAATGTGGCAGTACTAAGTTCAAAGATTTCGAAGGTTTCCAGAAAATTTCATCGCAATTGGAGTATCGGTTTAGCCGAAATCGTGTTAACAAACAGACAAAAATACGAAAAAAAGGGAAAAAAGAAAAAAGACATTCCGGATTTTTTTCTCCAGTGTAGTAGAATAATCTTCGCTTCGCTCGCTACGTTCATCCAACAATTTTGTCTCCATTATAATTTGCGGGAAATCTAATTTGCAGTCTGGGAAAAATATAATTTTCCATCTGGAAAACCTGGGAAAGATAGTGAATTTTTTAATGGAAAATTTTGTGGACACCCTGATTTAATCGCTGCCTCTCCCCCCCCCCGAACAGGCGCTCATTGAGGGCCCGCCCGACGTCGACCCAGCTGAGAGCTGAGTGTTGGCAGGTGCAGAGAAGCGATGTTTTCGTTCCGAGTAAGTCAACTCGTAAATCCTCATTGTTAGCACATGCGAGATGTCTTCAATGAAAGATTAATTTATTTTAACTACACGTTTGATTATTTAATAATCAATAAACAATAGCGTAATGTCTGTTTACACGATATTTCACTCGGAGTAAACATTCTGTGTGATTGCACGGCGCGCGCCTCCCAGGTGTATTTTGAATTCGACTGGTGCTGCTGCGCACAGCGGAGCGGCGAGACGCGGAGCTAGTTATCGCAGCTCTGGCTGGATTATCGTACAGAAGGTACGGTGCGGTGTGTGTGTATTTCTTATCTCCCGAGAAGTGAAAGATTGGAAACAGTTGCCTCTTCGTTATGTCGAATCCAGTCGAGAGCCTGGCAGTGTGTGTGTGTGGGTGAGCAGGTCATCTACATGTGAGAATTACACCTATGAAGGTAAGTAAAGTATAACCAACTTCTGTGTTATTATAATGTCAACTCGCATACAAAATATAGGCTCACTCGCTGACGTCTGGAAAGGGAGAGCCGTGTAGGATGGAAGGAGGCAGCAAAACACTGCCACTGCCAGTGCCACACGAGTTGCAGCTTTGAAGCATATACATACGCGTAGGAAAATATTATTATGATTTCACTTGCTGCTCTCCTCTTTTCCCTAGGCAATATGTCTAGGTCTAATGCAATGCTAGATAGAAGAATGACAGAAGGCAATTCCCCGGTAACGAGAACGGGAACGGGAATGAAGTCTAATCACACGATACACAATAATGCTTCCCGTTGCCGTATACCGGGAACGAGAACGGGAACTTTGCCAAGTTTTAATTTCCCGTAACGTTCCCGTTCCGTACATTACCGGAACCAATCGGAATCAAGATGTACACGGCCTGACACTATTTTATCAGCTGATTGATGGTTTATACGGTTAAACACGCGAGTAATATGCGAAAAAAATGCGGAATAATAAAATGTAATTAACCAGGGTGCGAATCGACGGCTTGGTAGAGGGGGGGGGGATGCGTGGACTGTAAAGGGCCCCAGCCGCCGGAGGCAAATTTTTTGGGGGTACTATTATTGTCCTCGAGATGGCCTTGGAAGAGATCTGAGGTATTATTTTGATAGGTGTGTGTTGCGATTTGCTCGGCCACTATGGTGCGTCATCCCCTCCCCCCCTCCCTACCCCCCCCCCCACGCGCATTTCCAAGAAACGGTAAAACGGAACAATTTGAGTGTTCTTGTGTAATTTGAGTCCAAGTACGGAAAAGTGAGCTGTGAACAAAGGATTGCCGACAATACAATGCCAACAGGAGGTACAGCTGTCGAGTCCATTGGTTTGCTTTATTGATGTACAAACACTTTTCTGGCTAGGAATATGTGTAAATTGACTCATTAGTCATTATAAATTATTAACGTTACGAGATAAAGTCACTTGATATGAGATGAGATGAGATGGATAGCCAGAGGTGGGGATTTAGGGTCCCGGGTCCCACTGCCTAATCGCGTACTGCCTAAAAAAGGTTTTTATACTGTTTTACCTTATTTTCTCGTACTGCCTAAGATTTTTTCTCGTACTGCCTAAAAAGGGACAAGTGGGAGTGGTCTGTCTCGTACTGCCTAAAGATCCCCTGTTTTGGTTACGTACGTATTTTTGCGTTGTCTTTATTTCTTGATACCCTGTATTCCATTTGGGCGCGTTATTTAAAATCTCTATCTCCCCCCCCCTCTCTCACTCTCTCTCTCGCTCTCTCTCGTTAGTTAGCTGGTTAGATGTAAAAAAGGCCCGTCGCCTTAATCTTGCCAGCAAAAATAAAGCTTTAATCTATCAATCAATCTCTGAATTTTCTATCTCTATATTTTTAATTTTTTAGTTTCTTATATTTTTAGAAGTCTATATTAAATTTTATTTTTAATTTAATTTTTGGTTGAGCGAAGCAAAGACTTCAATTTTACTAACCCATCAAAAAATTTAGCTCCAATATTGTTGTATTTATTTTATTTTTTCCTTTGTAATTTCTTTGTAACATAATATGTGAACACGTATTAATTATCCTATTGTTCGAATAAAAGTCAAGTCTCTCACTCTCTCTCATTGCGTGTAGGAAATAATGTATATTTTCTGTTCTATTTTACTATATTATTATGATGCTTACAATAATGCTTATAATAATAAAAGTATGCCCTGACTGGGGATCGAACCCAGAACCTCTGGCTTAACGCGCCATAGCTCTACCAATTTAGCTATCCAAACTCAAAACACATTCACTAAATTGTCATTTGTTGTGACTGTTGACATCCATGATACTAGGGAAACGCCAAAGTCGTTGGTTAACGAGTGAGTGAGCCATGTGTTGAGTACCCGGTAACATTACTTTTCTCCCTAGCCTATCATAGGCTAGAGTGGCGCATTATGGCCTTACAGTTGAAGCGCCCTTATACCAACTAAACTTAAAAACCCTATTATTTATACCAATATAATTATCAAACTTAAATGCAAATGTTCCCGGGTAGTCAACACATGACTCGCTCACTCGTCTAACTACGACTTTGACGTTTCCCTATCTAGTTGGCTAAGGCACCCTTTGTAGCCGAAATGTGGGAGACGTCGGTTCAATCCCCTGGTCGGGAAAGATTTTGTAATATCTGGATTGTATTTTAAAATTATTAAACATGCTTTGAAATACATATAACGCAGTGAAGTCCATCATATTTGACAATACTATGAAAAACATAGAAAGTACGAAATACGTGTAAAGATTGCAAGGTTTACTCAATCTTCGAGCGAAATTTGTGGGTACCTTGAGCGTGCAAAATTCGATAAACTTTGGGCACGGCATTTCACAGCCAGGCAAATAACAAACAAAATATTTTTTTCAAAATCAAAATCATTGTCGTTAAATAATTTCTACACATTGGCAGCCTATTTTTCAATTTATTATTTCTTTTAGGTTTAAATCGCAATGGATCTAGCTGATTTTGTCAGCAGTTCACCGGATGTCTGTTTAAAATATCATCGCAATCTGTTCAGCGTTTCTGCTGGTTTCCGATGTTCACACACGCAGACTCACAGAATGGGCGCCGTTTAAGTTGAATAGTTTTCTGAAAATAACCGTTGGTGTACGAATTTAAAGTTCGAATTTAAAATTAATTTGTCAAACGGTAAAAATACGAGTTTTGTACCGTTTGACAAAAATTCGTACACTAACTGTTATTTTCAGAAAACTATTTAGCTATAGTCAAGTTATAGCTAAAGGTGTTTAGAAACTATGTCTAGAAAACCGATTCTCAAAATTTAATTTTGAACTAGTCTTGTATATTACACTTTTGTCCAAAAATCTAAATCTAATTTCCAAAAATGAGGTTATGTCCTACCCAAAAAAATTCACGATTTTTTTTTCTGTTATTTTAAAGGCCTTCTTTCATTCAGCAAACTTTTCAGACATGTTTCTTCGACTTTTCAAATTATCGGCCAGAGGTGGTACAATAGCCTTTAAAAAAGAAAAAAACCCGTAAAATTTCGATTTTTATAAAAAATAATTTTTCGATTACTCTCAAATTTCACACGAATATCTTAATTCATAAAATTAAGGTTCTGTGAAAAAAATCATTAAAATCGTATTAAGAATGTAGGTGTTATAAGTCGAAGAATTTTTTTTTAAATCGAAAAAATCGTAAAATTGCGATTTTCATAAGAAATAATTTTCCGATTGCGCTCAAAAACGTGGCAGTTCTAAGTTCAGAGATTTCGAAAGCCTCCATAAAATTTCATCGCAATTGGAGTATCGGTTTAGCCGGAATCGTGTTAACAAATACACAAAAATACAAAAAAAAGAAAGAAAGAAAGAAAAAAACATTCCGGATTTTTTTTCTCCAGTGTAGTGAAATGGAATCTTCGCTTCGCTCGCTACGCTCATCCAAAAAGTCCGCTAGAAGATTCAATAGATCTTGCAATAATACATCGTACTTCGTTTAGGTTATGTTTTTTTGTTGTTGTAAGTTATGCATATTATATGATATTCTACAATGGCGTTTCAAAATGTATGTGGAAAATTCCATATAGTTTAAAGTGAATCGTTCGGCCAAGTTTAAAATTTTTAAATAGGTTATCTAAACAATGTACAAAGTTTATCAATTATGATTATCTGACATTGCCAAAACTTCGTTTTATTTATTTTTGGGTTTAGTAGTGCACCCAATATAGACGATTATAGAGAATTCAATTACGTAAACCCTGGGCATATATTCCTGCTCAAAATTTTTGGATTGGAAGGCTGATTTTTGTAGCTATTTTCCACACATATTCTTGACTACAAACTGGAATACTACGGTACTTCGAAATGTTTTCTCCTCAATATACTATTTTGTACCGGGTGAAGGTTAAAATTGTACCGTGAAAGATATTAATGAAAAAAAATTCGTAGTATGTCAGTTTATAGACATAAGTATGTGTTACAAACCGAAACAAAAATCAGCCTTCCAATCAAAACATTATGATCAGGAACGTGTGTCCTGTCCGGCTTTATTAGGTGTAATACTCAACCCCAAAATAAATAAAACAATTTTTGGCAATGTCAGATTATCATAACTAGGAAAACGCTTAAGTCTCGCCGCGTTGTTGGATGAGCGTAATTGGTGCATTGAGCTGCCATGTGTTATGCGGATTTTCTGTTGTTCTGTTAAAAAATCATTACTAAGTTGAAGATTTTTATAAATTTAATTAAAATTAAATAAAAAATAAACATTTGTTTGTTATTTTTTTAATTAATCGTAATTTTAAAAAAGAAAAAAATCGTAAAATAGCGATTTTCATAAGAAATAATTATTCGATTGCGCTCAAATTTCACACGAATATATTAATTCATAAAATTAAGGTTCTGTGAAAAAATCATTACAATCTGATAAAGCATGTAGGTGTTATAAGTCAAAGAATTGTTTTAAAAAAGAAAAAAATACGAAAAATTGCGATTTTCATGAGAAATAATTTTTCGATTGCGCTCAAAAACGAGTCAGTTCTAAGTTCAGAGATTTCGAAGGCCTCCATAAAATTTCATTGTAATTGGAGTGTCGGTTTAGCCGGAATCGTATTAACAAACAGCCAAAAACAAAACAAAAAGAAAAAAGGAAAAAAGAAAAACAAACATTTTTAAGTTTAGTTGGTATAAGGGCGCGTCAACCATAAGGCCATAATGCGCCACTCTAGCCTATGATAGGCTAGGGAGGCCAAAGGGAATATAAAAAGGGGGAATAATAGGAATGTTACCGGGTTCTCAAAACATGGCTCACACACTCGTTTAACAACGACTTTGGCGTTTTCCTAGTATGTTCCTTAAAATAACTTTAATATTTAATTATTTTAATTTTAATAATAAGTGACTTTTATCTTGGTTGATGTGTATTCAGTGCATTAGGAAATTAAGAGTATTTACTAAGTGTATGAGTGTTACTAATACGTACAGGGTATCTTAGTATTTTGTATAATTATATTGTTATATGGTTCTGATGATTGTATAAAAAGTTTGCTGTTGAACAAGGGTACAATGCACATATACCGTGCATACGTATTTGTATTACGTTATAAATCATAAATAACATTAAATGATTAAATTAAATTAAAGGATCTATTAGAGAGAGAGAGAGAGAGAGAGAGAGAGATTTTAAATAACGCGCCCAAATGGAATACAGGGTATCAAGAAATAAAGACAACGCAAAAAGACGTACGTTACCAAAACAGGGGGATCTTTAGGCAGTACGAGACAGCCACTCCCACTTGTCCCTTTTTAGGCAGTACGAGAAAAATCTTAGGCAGTACGAGAAAATAAGGTAAAGCAGGTATAAAAACCTTTTTTAGGCAGTACGCGATTAGGCAGTGGGATAATACACCGGGATTTTAGCCACCGTTCAGTAAAACAGAGCCAGGGATGAAATTACCAGAGGGGGGAAATCCCCCACATCCCCCCCGTCAATTCGCACCCTGATTAACACTATTTTCATCTGATTTGTTCCCGACGGCTTGCTTCGCGGGAAGTTGTGTATCGAAGCGTCTTCCGGTTCTCGTTCTCGTTCTCGTTTGTCACCTTGTGTATCCCTCCCTTATTGTTTTTCTTCAGTTTGTTTTGTTTTGCCATTGCGGCCCATTTCTTGTCTACAGCGGCGAGGTAGAGCCTTGAGGTCAGTCAGGCCACACACGAGTTACGAGCACGACACACCTCTACAAACTCGCACGCCTCTGGCCGCGAATCAATTAGACCTCGCCGCCCCGCACTTAATACTCTAGTCTATCTTGAGCCTGAGGTAGGCCTGTGTACGTCAGTGCATGGCGGCCTTATTGTGGTTAGCATCTTTGCTTTCAATGCAGAATGTCCAGGGTTCAATTCCCGTTATAGGCAGAAGTAAAACAAATCTGAATGGACTGGGTAAGGAATTTGTAAACGGTGACTTTGGAGCCGTCCTAGCACCAAAGTACATAGTAATTCAAAGTTTTTCTGGATCGGCCTTGTTGATTCTAGCGTTGATCCGTGGGGGCTGGGTGTTCGAACTGTCCATACCACTGATTGCTATATTTCATATTAAAAATATCGATTTTTGGGTTTGGGTTATATCGTTCATTCGTCGATTGCGTCGGGGTCTACAGGGTTGGCTTGGTCGCTTTGGTTTAATGTCCCCCACTGAAAATCAGTTTTATATGACTGAGTGGGTAGACTCTACCCTACGAATTATGTATTTATTTTTTGTAGTGGATAAATTCACTACTACTCAATGTACGTCGTGTGAGTGACTGTGTTCTGAACATTTTGAGATGTAGGGTAGGCGCCTACTTTCATTTAGTATCGGTATGCGGCAGACCAAGGATTGTACGATGGTGGCGATTGAGTTGTTGGTGCTACGCAACCCCGGGGAGTCTGGAGGCTTTAGAGTGGGGTATATTTCAATGAGTTTTATTAGGCCTAGATTAACCATATACACTTTATAGTATGTTTTATCATTACGTTGCTGGATTGTTATACGGTAATCATTATGGAATGCAATGCAATGTAAATTTTTAAGCGTCGGGTGGGTGGGTGGGGGGGGGGGGGGGTCGCCAATGTCTCCCTGCCCAATTATATAGTGCGATTTATCACGGATTTGTTTTTACTTTTCAAGTGCGCTGTAGGTTTTCATGGATCACAATCTGCCATCATCGGATGTTGAATGAATGCACGCTCTTGTGAATCTGACACAATCTATAGAATATTTTTGACCGTTCTGGAAGTGTGTGTGTTTGACGTCGTTCAGCGAGTACTAAAGACGGGAACGCGGCGGGATTCCCTCGCGAGTGTTAATTATTGTCAAGGTCAAACACTTGTTCCGAACTGAAATAAAGCGGCTCGACCGAGAGCGATAATGAGTCACAGCCAGACAAATTCCAGACCAATGAGTAACGAGACATGATTCAGCAACATAGTGACACAACATAAACCCCTGTTCAGCGAAGTTTAGACCATACTCAGCGTCGGAATATTTGAAGTCTGTTCAGCATTATGTAAGTGTGATTGAAATGATAATGCCAATACCGATAGCAATTACATTTCTAGGAAACTTCGAAACCTCTGCTTAGACATGCCACGGTTTTTAATGCAATTAATTAATATTCCTGGAGCTAATGTACAATGTGGTGGTGGATTGACATGTCGACCCAAACAGGGAAGGGGTCTGGGGCGAAGGCCCAGCCGCCAAAGGTCTTTTCGCCAAAGGCGATTTGTTTTTAAATATTTGACGTTTTTTTACAACAGCATACAATAGCAAGAAAAGTTAGAATTTTTCTCATATTTGTCGTCTTTTAACGAATCAAATAAATGATAAGTGCATGCCCCCTTGCATACGCCACTGTTAATCAGCAACTAATGAAGGTTTTCAATTAAATGAAACCGCTATGTACAGTACGTAGTCATTGTAAACGGGGGCGGATCCAGGACGACCTCTGTAAGGGGTGGCGATGGAGTTGGGGGGTCTGGGGGCGCGGCCCCCCCAGCTCAGCCACGCAGGTAAGTTTTTTAAGGAAGCTTAGTCAAAAACGTGTTTAAATGGCTTTAAAAAGGGTTGGGTATATTTCAATAACTTTTATTAAATTTACCATACAATTCAGGGAATATCAAGATGGCTCCACCTCAAAATAAGTATGGTACGGTATTCATTGTTTAAATGGCAAATTGATACTAAAAAAGTTTATGTAAAGGGTCTCAAAACACAAAGAACTCTCAGTCATCCTTCAATGCGGTTAAAAGTGCACCCATCGCAAAGTGGCGTATAATACAATATTGATTGACAACAATTTACTCGCATTCAAATACGTGGCCGGTCTAATTTTAGAGCGTTTGAAGATATCGACAATTTTTTTTATTTTATTTATTTCTTTATTTATTTATTATTTATTTAACGTCTATCCTATTCAGTTATAAACTTTTATAAAGGAGGACAACTAAATAAATCTAATTACATATATGCAGAAACTACAATAAACTACATTTAAGTACATATTTGAAATATTAGCATTACAACAACAATGCATTTAAACACAACAATTTTGTTAACAAATGAAAATAATATAAAATGTGTTTAATTAATGAATCAAAATATAAAAAAGGGTGGGGAATGAAAAGAAAAGGAAAAAAAAGATAAAAAAGGTAGTAAAAAAAAACATTAAAAAAGAAAAACGAAAAGAAAAAAACTGATTTAGGCCTATTAGTCGAATTAGAATTTCGAGAAGACTGATTAGGTAGGCTTGTCTGACCTTCATATGGACGAACAAACAACAATAAAATCATTCACTACAACCAGTTCTATACTCAATGCTACAACTGCAAACACTTACACCGGAGCGTTATTGGATGAGCATAGCGAAGCCTACAATAAAATTTCGCTACCATGTGAAAAATAGCTCGGGTGTTTTTGTTTGTTTGTTTGTTTGCTGTTTGTTTGTATGTTTGTTCGCATGTTTGTTCGCTCTCTATCTTACAAACGGCAACTCCAAATTTGATGACATTTTAAGTGGACATTCGAAATTTCTAAGCCTAAATGCCACGTTTTTGGGCACAATTGAACAAATAATCCTTGGCAATCGTGCTTTCGCGTGTCTGTCTCGGTCCCTCACTGACTCGCAGTCGATCGCCTCGCATTGTTGAAGGCAGAATGACGACAAGAAACAGTAATAAAGGGGAAGAAACAGTCAATCAAACACGCTCATCCAAAAAAGTTCGCGAATTGATGTTTTCACTTCTTTTATCAAAAAAAAAGTCACGTTTCCGTTTGTTATAAAAAAGTCACGTTTCCGTTTGAGTTCTCCCCCCCCCCCCCCCCCCCCCCCCCCCCCCCCGGGGGGGCTATCAACCAAACTTGGGGGTGGGCATTGCTCCTTCTGCCCAACCCTCCAGTTCCTACGCCACTACCCCCCCCCAAAAAAAAACGACAGTGGTGACTCGAGCGTTTGACTCTGCTACGGGAGGTCCCGGTTCGAATCCCGTCGAAACCGGCAATCCCGACTAAAGTTTTTTCCCGAGGTTTTCTTCAGTCGTTATTACGAATGCAAGGGATTGCCCTCGGATATTCCTTCACAACGCTTCCACAACATACCTATAGTTCACCTGAAGATGGGCATTTTGCAATTGCACCCTATAACATCATAACAAGTTTAATTTCCACGGTAAAAATAAAAATGAAATGAACAGTTGAAGCTTGAACCCCTGCGGCCAATCTTTTAGCATTATAACCCACCCACCTAAATTTTACCTAAATATTTGATGAAATGGTAGTAGCGTTGAGGGCCTACACGCGAATAACAGGGTTCATAGCGGTGGTAAATGGCCAACCCTAGAGAAATTTGGAGCCAATTGACTCGCCAGACACAAAGCCACGAGAACAAATAACAAATTGTATTTTGTAGGGTGAACCGCGTTGATGGATGAGCGTTCTTCGTGTTTTGAGACCTCTTTTCACACGCTTTTTTAGTTCCGGTTTGCCATTTTAAATGTGTCACGAGGTTGGCGAGGTAGCCCTGGGTCTGGTGTAAAGCCACAGCTGCCGGAGACAATAATTTTACCAAAGTTTTGGAAACGTGACCCTTGAACCTTGAACCAAGGTTGTCTCAACCGTGAATAAGGGTTGGCCCTTGCATAGGAGGTTGATAATGCTCAAATGCCCAGGCATGTCCTCACAAATGCGAGCTCGAAATGAGTCCATACCAAAAAAGTATGTATTATCGGGACGGGTAGAAGTCAGTAGAAAAAGAGGCGGGGGGGGGGGGGAAGCTTAAAATCTGTAAATTTGAGTTCAAGAAATCGATGCTCCATTAGATATTTACATAAATCAAATGGTAGCTTGAAATGAGCCCCCCTACAAAATGTATGATGTAATGTCGGGTAGCCGTTGGTCAAGAAAGAAGGGCATAGGTCAAAATCGAAATCTATGTTCATGAAACGATTTTTATATCAATTGAAAGATCGCTTCATTAAAAACACGGAAATATATGGTTGTATGTATTGTAAGGGTTGATTATTGATGGTGAATGGGGTAATGGTTGATGGTGATGGTCCAAAGTCAAAATCTGTTTTTAAAGTTTATTTATTTATTTCACTTTTTCATATTATTGCAAAGATTTTGTGGGCAATATACAAAGTTTTACATAAATAAAAAAAGATATGAAACTAAACAAAACAGCATGTTGTATTATTTTGGCGGGTAGTTCTTGGTCTTGCTTCTCTACCAGATTTTTTTAAATGTATGTTTTTGTGAAAAACCGTAAAATTTCCGATTAGTTCATTATTTTTATTCTTTAATTTCGCACCGTTCTTCTGCTTATTTACAAACTTTTTATAATTAAGTGAGTTGAACGAATTCTGTTTGGTCGTTATCCAATTGAGTTATCGAGAAACAGAACACACCTTTACTGGTAGAGCTGCATGGCGCGTTAAGCTAGGGGCTCGATCCCCAGTCGGGGCAAACTTTTACGACAATTGATATCATTACATAAAATAACTTCGTCCTCAAAGCGGGTCCAACTGATGGGAGATGCGAAGTGTGGTTCAAAACTGTTATCTTATCATCAATATATTTCAGTAATGACAGCGCGACATGGCATTTTTCCGTTTGATTTATATCTAAGCTCTCAACAATCACTAAACATATAGCAATTTGGTGAAGGTTTGTTCTGTGTCTCGACAGCTCGGTTGGTAGCTAGCTATGGCGCGTTAAGCCAGAGGTTCTGGGCTCGATCCCCAGCCGGGGCAAACTTTTACGACAATTATTTCTATCGTTCATATGTCCTCAAAGCGGGCTTATGCTAAAAAAGTAAAAACCTTGTATTCATTATTAGTTATTATTATTTATTTTCAATGTAAAGTACATTTTCACAACATACACATTGCAGGAAACAATCGAATTGGCGTAGGCCTAAACAGTGTTATGTACAGAGTGGGTTAGACAATAATTGAATGCTGCGAACTAAGCAACGTAGCCTATAGTTTTTCAAAAAATTGCACCACCACACCACGTTGTATCGTAACAGGTAATTCACCTGATAATAGTTAGAGCTAAACAACCATAGTATAACAGCCAAATCCTTCTAAATATTCTATAACGTAACTACAAGTGAGACTGTGTGTTGGCCCTGAACAAACAGTAATCAGGCACGCACAAATTATCAAGTGTAACGCATTAGTGTCAACGGTTTGCCCAAATGTCACGTACCCCGGTATCACATTTCTCGACGCACACAACATTTTAGCTGACGTGAACTGTTGCAACAACAGACGAAACTAGTTCCGAGGAGGGGGTTCATCACCAATCAGGAACAAGGGCAGTTAAGTACACATGCACTTGCCAAGCAAACTCTGGACCGCTCTGGACTTGGCTGGAGAGTTCCACGTCAGGAGGAGAGGAACAACAGGCAACAACCGCGGAGAGTCGACACAACATTGGAGCGAGCTAAAGGCTTCCTTGGGCACAGTCACAATGTACCCCGTCCAAGTTTTTGCTCCCCTTCATTTTTAAAATTTTTATGAGTAAAAACGGAGAAAATTACAATAGGCTACAAGACAATAAAATTTTAGTATAAGACTCAAAGTTACATAAAATTACGTAATTTACTAAAATCAATCAAAATGATCGGGAAATCATAGTTCAAGTTCTGCCAAGAGTTGACCCAAGACAAACATGTACTCGGCACGTGTACAACGCTCTGGAGAAAAATTGAAACTACATAATTATGTTAATTCTAAAATGCACATGACATGACACAGATATTTTTATGCAGAACAATATACAACAAACAGAATTACTTTATGTAGTAAACCCTTCTATTCACCATTGTTAAGCGTAAAGTCAACGCAACGGGAGGGTTATGGTCAAAATCTGACTTTTTACGTTGAAACAATTTGTGAGGTCATCCAGTACTCACATAAAAAAGCTTCAGAAGATTAGAGGTACCTACTTTACAAAAAAGAATGGTGTAGGCCTGTTTTTGAAGTAAAACAATGGAGGCAAACGTTCAAAAGCCAAAACTACTACAAAACTACAATGAATTTTGACCAAATTTTTCTTTTAAGAGGCACTACATCACCATAATTTTTAAGTCAATGTAAAATATGAACGTTGTAGCCCCACCCGTTTGGTCAGAATCGGCCCAAATATCACGAAAATATCGTATTAAAAACCGGTGAAAAATCGTAAAAGTACGATTTCTATAAGAAACATTTTTCAAACAACTCTAAAATCATAACATAACGTTACCATAAAGATCGCACATGCCATTTGCCCGGTAGAGAGCGAATAAACAGACAAAAAACTAACAAAAACAAAACACCCGAGCAATTTTTCTTGGGGTAACGTAAGTGAAAAAAAAAACACAAAGTTAAATTGAAGTCTTCGCTTCGCTCATCCAACAAGTAATATCAAGTAACTATAGAAAAAGTAATGAGATTCCACTTAAAAGCGTAATCATTTGACAGAAATATTCGGAAAAAGCTCATCCATCAACGCGACTGGAAAAAGCGTTCGCGAAGCGGCCTAGTAAATGAAAAACACTCACCAATATAATGCTGCAAAGGTGCTTGTTGGATGAGCGAAGCGAAGACTTCAATTTCACTGACCCCTCAAAAAATTTAGCTCCAATGTTTTTTTTTCTGTTTGTTCGCTTTCTACCGGCCAAACGGCATATGCGATCTTAATGAAAATTGGAGAGGACCTTCGAAATTTCTCAACTTAGACCTGCTGCGTTTTTGGGTACAATCAAAGAAATATATCTCATGAATATCGTACTTTTACGATTTTTTTTCGATTTTTAGTGCGATATTTTCGTGACATTTGGGCCAATTCTGACCAAACGGGTGGGTCTACAAAGTTCATATTTTATATGAACATTAAGGTTATGGTGATGTAGAACCTTTTGAAAGAAAAAGTTGAAAAAGTTAGCCAGAATCCATTGAATAAAGGTTTTCATATGAGAAGTAACAATAGAAACTTGACACCAATCACCTACAATGCGTACAAAAAGGACTTGCAAAAGTAAAGAGATTCCACGCAAACTAAAAACTTATTAAAAAAGCTCATCCATCAACGCGACTATTAAAAGTGTTTGCGAAGCTTCCTAGTTTAAAAAAAATATTTTTTTATATATTTTTTTAAAATTTTTGATGATCTTGGGCCAGCATGAAATTTTTACTCGCCCAGGCGAGCGGGCGACCGGTAATTGTCCACCCCTGCAAAACACAAGATATTATCCAGGCATTGACAATAAGGTACCTAGCAAGCTTTTAGTCTTTTTAGTTCATCGCAGGGGGCGATGTCTCATGTCGCATCCCGGCACCAGCCAACAATCATAGCTCAAAGTTTAATCTTTTTAGCTCATCGCAAAGCTTTTTCTTTCAGGTCCACCAATCCAATGTCAGGAGCGCCACTGATAATTCTTGCAATCACGGTTGTGTGGCTCACCGCAATGATTCATGTTTCAGGTCCACCAATCCAATGTCAGGAGCGCCACTGATAATTCTTGCAATCACGGTTGTGTAGCTCACCGCAATGATTCATGTTTCAGGTCCACCAATCCAATGTCAGGAGCGCCACTGATAATTCTTGCAATCACGGTTGTGTGCCTCACCGCAATGATTCATGGCCAACAACAAACTAGTAAGCTGTTGTACATTTAATTCTGTTTGTTGACTCGTTAGCTAAGTATTCACGTTACCAGCAGAATGCAGAATACTTGTCTAAAGAATTGTTACCTTTACATAGGTTGAGCTAATAGCAGTCTGAACTTTATCAGTCATGGAAAGGATTAAATAGAGTGGAAAATTTCCCCTTGCAAATTTTGGTGTCATATTGAATTACTTTTACTATTTTAGTGTTTCTCAACAATCAATTTTGAAATGCAAAGTCAATAGTAGTGTTTTTGAATATCTATATTATACACACACCAATTTTCAACATTGGAGAGAACACATGCATTCACACACATGCATTTCATTGCATGGAAAATACAAGATTTTCATTGATGTAATTTGGAGATAGAACATTTGCATTCTAAGGGGACGAAATCTAATATGATACCAGAACATGAATACTACTAAACATTCATAAAGCAAATAAATTACACATAAAAACAAACATTATCCAAGTTAATTTTTATTTTTGAAACTATGAATATGATATAAAGTTTCATAGCATTAATTGTCAATATGTACCTTGCTCATTACTGAGCATGACTGCCACTGCCACCCTCTCTCGGAGTAATTTCAATTTTACTTGATGAGCCCATCATTGCTAATTCAACACTTTAATAACAAAAAAATGATATCTGTGTTTTCAGACAAGGCACCAGATGAAGTAGAAACTTTAACCCGCGATGTTCTTCGGCCGAATAAGATCCGTGCGCCTGGCGGGCGAACGCTCAAACTCAAGTGCACAGGAGAGCAAACTCCAAGGGTGCCACGGCCACACGGAGTGCTCTGGCACTACATGGTGAGATCATGGACTTAAATCTTTCTTCGAAAGGATACGTTACTTATATAGAGGGGGCTGCGATCACGTTAAGGTATTTCCGGTTTACAATCGCGAGCGTACATGGTTGTACAAAAATGGCGGGAAGCCCATGGTTAGATCGGATTGGTCGGCCTGTGTAATGTACATGCTTTTTCACTAATTAACTGAAGCTATAATGTCATGTTGGCAGATATCGATCGAAGCAAAAGGTAGGCAACTTAATGAATTATGAAATTGCATTTAATAAAATTGACAATCAAAAAGTAGGTTAAAAAGTGTCGGCAAGCATAGAAAAACATGAATTACCGCGGTATTCAATTTTTACCAAAATACACCTTTTTTGTGCATTTTGACTCACAATGCATTGCTCACATTGTGAATCTTGGTATGTGAGGACGTGTTCAATTTTAGGTTTTTAACTAGTGCCTGCTTCTCCCGGTAAGGGTTAAATCTCCTTGGTGAGATGTTGTGTTTGGTTCCCAACCAGACCCAGACATTAGTTAGACATTAGTTAGGTTGAGAAGGCAGTGAATCATAGCTGTTTATAAAACATTGGCTCTGCACAATAAAATGTTTTAAAATGTTTTTTAATGGTTTAACATTTGAAAATCCACATCGATTGTACACCCTTGGATTGATCCAAGACTGTGTTAGCAGCTCCATTATTAGTAAGTAAGTTCTACCATTTGTATGTGAAATATTTATGTTTTTATAAAGTGACATTTGGTATAAATTTTTATTTGGACGGACATTTTCCAGTTGCTATGGTTGCAAAGGAGTTAAATGTTTTTCTATTGAGTTCTTTGGACAAAGATATGTCACTCAAATATTGATTTTGGACATTCACAAAGTTAATACCTAATCATGGCAGCATCAGTTAATGCAATTTTTTATGAAAAATGTTTAACAAAAATGACAATAGATGATATTCGATTTGAACTTTGTAATTTCAACATTTCTTCGACAGGTATTTTTGGAAAAAGAGAACTTTTGGAGAAATTATTTGACAAGCTCATAAAACAGAAAGTTAACCTGAAAAAGTCATTAAATAAGTATATGATAAAGAAGTCAAATAATTCACAGAATAATATGCGACATGAGTATAAAAATCCTGTTAATGTGAATAAACAGATTATCGTACCAGACCTTGACAAACAAGAAAGATTTCTAAATTTTGATCCGTTAGGCACTATAATTCAGCGTAATGTGTGTGATAGGCCTACACATTCCATGGAGAAGATTCAAGTTGCCCTTCCAGACCTTGAAAGCAAGGAACATATTCTAAAACTTGAAAAAAAGGTCTTAGAACAAATGTTGAATGAAGAAAAATTTCTTAAAATATTGCAAATCTAGACAACATTGTAATAAATTTAAAATCAAGGTGTCAGCATTATAAGGATTTGTTGGATATTTGCAATGCTAAAGTTAGCATATTGCAAAAGGATATTGTAGATATAAAAAAATTAGACATAACTGCTGTTGTAACATCTGATCTTCATTCATACAGTAGGCCTACCATTGACCCAAGTGACACTGTGGTGAAACATAACCGTTCATATTCCTGGCAACAACAAAGACAAGGCCAATCACTTTTTCAACGCAACTGAATTCCCTGTTCTCCATCATACTCGAATGGATGTAAGCCGAGGCCCAGGATGGCCAGCCACCTAGTTACTCGTTCGACTGATCAGAGGCTCTCAACCTGTAAACAGCCTAGCCCCAAACTTACTAATCTAGTAATCAGCGACTCAATGTTTGTTGGGTGCAGCTACATTAAGCCAAACGACATCTATATTCTGGAAACCCATCCAGGCATACACCATTTCAGCTACAAACACTGCTAGAGTCAAGAACTGCTGACCCAATGTATGCGTCGTATCCCTGATGAAAAATTTTGTCTGTTTTAGTGTATTCTTATTAGTTAAGTTGACAAGAACAGACAAGAACATTTTTTGACTAGAAACCAACAAGAATTATTTAACAAGAATGGACAAAAATACACTAGATAGCACAAGTGACAAGATTAGACAAGAACCAACATGACAAGAACCAAGAAGATCACACAAAACTACACAAGTACTTGTCAATGACAAGAATAGGGTATTTCACACTAAAGAAGATTAAACAAGAATAGACTAAATCACACAAGGGCGTATTTTAACAAGAATAGACTAGATTAGACTATGACAAGAACCAAGAAGATCACACAAAACTACACAAGTACCGTAGTTGTCAATGACAAGAATATGGTAGACTAAGTTATTAGTATTCAGTCTTCTGACTTATGATGTATACACCAAAATGTAAAAACTAAAGGATCATGCAATACGTTTAAACCCCATTTTATATACCATTCATTGTTATATCGTGATATGTACAACGCATTTTAACATTAATAAGTTTAAGTATAATACCAATAAATACTGAATACTGAAATCACTAAAATTGTCAGTATGTGTCAGTGTGGGTTGAAGTGTTGTGAAATTTATGTGCGGACATCATGAGGTAGTGTCCGTTTCAATCACCAATCGATCTTTATTTTAAACATGAATTTAGTTTATGAACTACAATATATAAATATAATATACCTTTAATATGTGTGTAGAAGTAGAGTTAAAATGATAGTCGTACAGATGTGATTCATCAAACTATTTCTTCTTCAGTGAGACATCTTTCGTTTCATGGATGTTTGTACAAAATTCGAAAAAAAAACTTATAACAACAACTTATGCTGAGAAGTTTATTTTGTAATTCAAAATGCGTTCCTCAAAATAATTAATTTAATTAATGGGAGATTAATAAAATATATTTAACTTGCCTGTTAGGTAATGTGTTAGGTATATTCTGTTACTTGACCCACAAGACTAAATAGAGGCTTGTTTCCATTCCGTCTTACAACTAATGTTCATACAAAATATACGTACCGTAGCTCCTATTTTTGTCATTCTCAAAACCTTACATCTTTCATAATGAAGAATATTTTATATATATTTTTTGTCAAAGGCACTTTGCATGTTACAGAGATTTCGATGCTGCACAGTAACCTCGGCATCTCAATAGTAGTAGGCTACATGAAATATTAGAATTGAATTGGAACGTTTTACTTAGGACTTTTCGTCGTTCGTCAGATGACAGTATGATATATTTCGTCTCAAAGCATGATCTGGATGGTACCACATAGAAGGTCCTCCAACAAGCTACAGTCGAAATTTTCAAATAAAAATGATTGGCTAACTCCCGCAAATCTAATAACTGTACATATTTATTATTATCCTTCCTTCAACATGAGTACGTAGACCACTCGCACCGAGAGGACTATAAAGTCTTGGTTTTATGGCACTCACAGTCTACAATGATACCATAAGGGTGAATATTTACAATTGCGTTTAAATAGCTAGGTACCCAAAACAATGAAGTACACAATCATTCCGACTCCTGCATTACGGTATGAGCATAATTAAAAATATACAAGAAAATAACAGCAACGCGCGTTGTAATAACTAGGAAGCTTCGTTAACGCTTTTTCCAGTCGGGGTTGATGGATGAGCTTTTTGTGTTGACTATTTCTGTGCTATGATTACTAAAAAATCTCTAGGAACACATTGTGATTTTTGTCAAGTTTCTGTAGTTACTTGTTATTTTTAGGTACTAATTATTATTATACACCTATAAAAGGCTTATATTAAAACCTTTATTTCTATGATATCAGCACAACTTTTTCAACTTTTCTTTTAAAGGCACAACATCACTATAATCTTAATGTCCATGTAAAATATGAACGTTGGAGCCACACCCGTTTGGTTAGAATCGGCCTAAATATCACAAAAATATCATTTAAAAAATTGGAAGTAAAAAATCGTAATAGTACAATTTCTACAAGAAATATTTCTTAGATTGACCCTAAAATAATAACATATCTAAGTTTCGTGATTTCAAACGTTCCTTTAAAGTTTAATTAAAGGGGCTATTAACTCAAAAAAAATTTTTTAGCACATGATCTATAGCACAATACTACACTAAACTGACAGTTTAAAAAATTATATCTTGTAACTGTGATTTAACACGAATGTTTCAACTTTTTTGATCCAGAAATTTACGAAAATTGGTGTTTTGGGAAATTTCTTAAATCGGCTTTAACCTGCTTCTTTTTTGGTCCACATAGATACTAGAGCATAGTACCATTGACCTAAATTGCCCATTTTTTACATCGTGTCTTGAAACTGTGCCCAAATATACCCTCAAACACGCAAAAATATGCATTCCAAAATCACACCCTATCTTGGTAATCAGCATATTTTGACCAAACTACTTGCCCAAATTACAAAACAAAATATAGAGAATTTACAGAAAGGCTGTATAGAGTACGTCAATAATGGCCAATATTTTTTTGGATCAAAATCCTACAAGGTCACGGGGCATAAAGATCGTCCCCATGTTATTTCTTATGGGAGATTTTTGCCGATGGGACCTAGCTCGGAAAATGTCATGTTTGACAATTTTTTTTTTTTCTGTTTATTGCAAAATTCATTACTAGTTAGTTAAAATCCAAAAAAAAACAAAAGAAATATTTCGTCGATTGTACCCATAAACGTGTCAAGTCTAAGTTCAGAGATTTCGAAGGTCCATTCCAATTTTCATAAAGTTTGGATATGCCGTTTGTCCGGTAGAGAGCGAACAAACAGACAAAAAAACACCTGAGCTATTTTTCAAGGGAAAGTGAAATTAAAGTCTTCGCTGCGCTCATCTAAATACCCGTAAAACGAGTCACGACACAGTCATGGGGTGGAGACACAATATAAGTTATTTAAAAAAAAAGAAAACGACGGTGAGACACAGTTTGTCAGTAATAGATCAGACTTTACCTCAATATCGTTAGAAAAGGTTTTCGTCGCCTTGTCTCGGCAGAATAGTTGCATATTCCCAAATTATTACCTAGTAGTAGTTTTACTGCTCGTTAGGTTTCAACTTTTAAGTACGTACATGCGTTGTTATTTTGATTCCAGTCCGCTCATGTGGTGTTCGATCTATTCAATTTGGAGGACAGATTTTATTTTTTTTATTTTTTATAAACGCGTTCATGGAAGAGCATATGGCCTACCTCCGTGAATTCCTACATCAAAAATAAGTTGGTCGAGAGCGATTTTCACGAGAAATAATTTCTTGATTTTTTCCCTAAACCATGGCGTATTTAAGCTAAGAGATTTTGAAGGTCCCTTGAAACGTTTTTTTGTTTAGCTGTGCTTTAAAATTGTTTTCATAACGTATAAATTATGAACCATCATCAGGCACCTTTGCCTTTAGTTTCTAGCTACGCCTCTGCATCTAACTTACTGTATTTGACTACAAAATATGCTCAAGGATTATTTTTCTACCACTGATTTTTTGGGGGTGGGGGGGTGCCTTTCATAAATATATTACCATTTTGGACTATAGTGTAGTCAACACGCCGAGTGTAAAATTAAATTATGAGCAATTTAGTTTTAAATTGAAGTAACACATGTCTTTCACCAGGGAATAATCTGGAATAACAGTCTAATCGTTGAGTGAATATTATATATTATTCACTCAACGGTCTAATGGTGCACGATCTATTTTGTCAGGCGGTACAAATACGATTTTTTGTACCGGCAGATAAATTTCGTGCATAAAACGTAATGTAAAAAAACATTTCCCTTGTAAAAGAATGGAAGACATGGTGTGTTGTTTCAATTAAAAACTAACAACCTTTGCTCAACATTTAATTTTGCACTTGGTGTGTTGGCTATAATCCAAACATTGTAATACAATGGTTGATTGGCGTTGGAGGTGATGTCCCGGAAAAAAAAACATTTGCTGATGTAAGTCCCTCTTTCATTCAGCGAACTTTTGTTGACTTTTCTTTTTCAAAATGTTAGAAAATCGACAACAAATAACCATAGTTAAATCAACATGTTTACATTTTATAAATCAACCAGCAACCCTAGAATTTTAAAGACGTTACTCCTCGTTACTTAACGATTTCAAAGATACCGGTCTCGAGGCCCATTGCGATTGGTTCACCGGGTCACGTAGTGCGTTCGTATTGGTCCACCGACCGTCAAGAATTCTTCGCGATCGGTGTACCATGCAGTCGTAAGGAAAGACCGACTTTCGGACTACTTTCCGAGTAAGCGAAGATTTCTAATCTAAATCCATCTTTCTTTTTTGTACCCTCGGAAGGTCCCAATTTCCACGCGTTCTCAAGATATTAGATCGTAAACAAGTCTTACTTCAATCTCAAACCGGAGGTTAAAATTCAATCAAGTGCAAAACAAACTTAAACCAAACTTTTTCAAATCACATTGTGTTAGCGGATTTTGATGAGGCAGTGTTGGAATGCAAAATTGTTAAGTACTTGAGAAAAAGTAATTTAAGAGCTATAAATAAATGACTTAAATTTTACTGACAGAATTAGCTCTTAATAGGTAGGTAATAATAATAATAGGTAATAGGACATTTATATGAATGAAAGTTTTTTCCCAAAACTGTAGGTTATTTGTTTTGTGTTTAATAATAGTTCCTCTGACTTAAAGAGGAATGCGTTTTTAGAGTAACAGTTCCCAGTCTCACAAAACAACAACAACAACAACAACAACAACAAAAAACAACAATAGGAATAATAATAATAATAATAATAATAATAATAATAATAATAATAAAAATAATAATAATAAATAATAATAATATAATAATAATAATAATAATAATAATAATAATAATAACAATTAGTCAATGATAGCAGTTGTAATAAAAGTAATAATAATAAAAATAATTGATTCATAGCAGTTGTCGTAAAAGTTTGCCCCGACTGGGGCTCGAACCCAGAACCTCCGGCTTAACAGTGCCATAGCTCTACCAATTGAGCCACCGGGTGACAGCAGAACAAATCGTTACTAAACTGCTATTTATTGTGACTGTTGACTTTGATGACATGAATCCAACAGAAGACTGCAATGTAGCTGTCAAATCTGGAAGATCACATGGATAAATCCAATCAAATCTCATCTCCCATGACGTGGGTAGTATGAATAAGGTTTTTAAGCATAAGCCCGCTAAGTTATTGATTCATGAATGCCTATATCCTTAGAGCGGGCTTATGCTTACAAACCTTATATTCAATAAAAATAATAATAATAATAATAATAATAATAATAATAATAATAATAATAATAATAATAATAATAATAATAATAATAATAATAATAATAATAATAATAATAATAATAATAATAGCTCCGATAGCTCAGTTGGTAGAGCATCGGTTCAAAAAGCCGAAGGTTCTGGGTTCGAACCCCAGTCGGGGCAAACTTTTACGACAATTGCTATCATTCACTAATTTTGTTCTCAAAGCGGACTTATGCTTAAAAATCTTCTGCTATCATTATTATTGGGGTGGTTGGGGGGGGGGGGGGTTGAAGTTGCTATGTGGTTGTGATGGCTCTTGTTTGATTTTGTTTTGGGTATAATATAATATGTATATATATATATACCGGTATATAAAATAATAATAACACACACTAGTAAGTGTAAACACGCGACTCGTCGAAATGACCTGTTTCACACCTTTTTTAATAATAATAATAATAATAATAATAATAATTCATAATAATAATAATAATAATTCATAATAAAAACGCACTTGGACGCATTTTTGTACTTTTACATGATAGTATTATGATACCGGCCAACATGATAAGATAATTTATTGGGTGGTGTTACATGTTGTACAGTGTATAGGCCTACATATTATACATTAGTGTTTGACAATAATCAATATATTGGATTTCCCATTTTTTGGCCAGTAGTAATTTTGGGCCCTATAGTCTAAACCTTATAATTATTTTATCTGGCAACTATCGGATGAGAGCAAAGAGAGGAAGAGGAATTATTTTAATTTTGTGTTGTCACCTCCCCCCTTCTTCTCCCCCCCCCATTACTGAACTTAGATTCGTCCCCGCCTATAAGCTAGAACCATTTTAATTATAAATTTTAATTCATTATGTGAAACATGCCCCGGGTAAACCCTTTTCGGGTTGCTAGGTATTTTGGAGTCACGCAGTTGTGAAGGAAATGACCATTCCTTGTATTCCCCGTTTTTTACGAAGAAAAAGCTTTAAGCTTACTGCTTGAGCTACAACTGTCAGTGAATTTTATAATAATGTGAATTTACAATTTCCTTGATACAAGGATTGGGATTTGTGTCTTAAAATGCAGACTGAAATAATATAGATTTAAAAAAACACAGCCATTAGAATATTTCAAATATCTTGGCCACAACCTCATGTTCAACAGAACTAGAAGAGAAGACTGTCCGAGTCGAATAAATTACACGCTCGGCTAGAGATGTGCCCAATGCGTTTACAAAAGGTTTTATGATGGATTTCTCTTTAAAATACGCTCTTGTGTGATTTAGTCTGTTCTTGTTTAATCTTCTTCTAGTGTGAACTACCCTATTCTTGTCATTGACATTAGTGCTTGTGTAGTTTGGTGTGATCTTCTTGGTTCTTGTCCTCGTCTCATTTAGTGTATTCTAGTCCATTCTTGTATGGAGGAATTCCTGAGTTGCCGGCCACCTGCATCAGCTATGTCTGCATGGCGACGCCATGCCGTGGTCTAGTCTAGAGTGCTCGCAGTCAGTTGCAAAGTTGCATTCGTCGAGGCAAGCAGGCCGGACAGGCTTGTGTGAGACCACAGCAATCTTCCAAGATTTGTTAAATTATAACCCAGTTCCCTTGATTGTTGCTCTCATTGTCTGTTTCAGGTTTATTATCAACAAGCAAGAACATTGTACGGGATTGTTTATAAAAATAAGCCCCTTGTTTGTTTCAGATTGAATGAAAACACACCGTGAGGAGAGCAACCACTGTTATTCTGATTAACACAACAGTTTCAGATTCAATCTAGAAGCTTTGGTGAGCGAGAGAGCAAACATTGTCAACTGATTATTAATTATTTTTTCAGATTGAATTCAAACCTGCCTTGACGAGAGCAAACCACAACCACTGTTATCTGATAGAGACTAATCTTAAACAAAACAGTTTCAGATTCATTCTAGAAGCCTTGATGAGTGATAGTGTAGCATTGCCAACCGATTATTAATATGATTGTTTTAGATTGAATGCAAACAAGCAATTGAAGAGAGCCAAACACTGTTATCTGATTGTTTGACTAATCTTAAACAAAACACTTTCGGATTCATTCTAGAAGCCATGGTGAGTGAAATAGCGAACTTTGCCAACTGATACCGGTAATAAATATAATTGTTTATTTCAGATTGAATGAAAACAAGCCAGAAACCATTGTATTTGTAACCCGTTGTCACTTATCTAAAAGAAGATTGCATGGAGCCTTGGTGAAGAGAGTGAACATTGCCCACTGATTAGTTATATAATTGTTTATTTCAGTTTCAATGAAGAACCATTGTTACCCGTTAATATACAATACCATTGTTTATTTTTAGATTGAATGCAAACGAGCCCTTAGGAGAAATATTATTACCTTATTCATTGTCACCACTCTTGAATAAAACAAAATTGTTTCAGATTTTCCTTGGAGCAAGAGTGAACATTATTACTCACTGAAATTAATAATACACTACCATGGTTTATTTCAGATTTAATGCCAACAAGACCAAAGTTCCGATTGCAACCAAACTGTATTATAATATTATAATGCTGACTAACTAACTGTAGACTTTCCACAGACATATGCAGGCAGCCTTCGGTGAGAGATAAAACTATTGTACCCCAACTGTCACTTAACCATATTAATGTTTTTTTTTTCCCAGATTAAATGCAAAATTTGGAAGAGAGAGAGAGAGAGGCCATTGTTACCCGATTCTCTCAAAACTTACAATGATTGTTTCAGCTTAAATTGCAAAGAAGCAGGATTGCAGGAGCAATCATAATTTACCATTGTTACCTTATGGTTACAGCTATCATTGTTTTAATGCAAAGCAATTAGCTATAGGCCTACCAGTATTTTTTGGCCTTGTCTATTCTCATCTAGATTAGTGTATACTAGTCAAGCCAGTTTTAGTCAGGATTTGTTATATCTAGTCTTGTCTATTCTCATCTAGATTAGTGTATTCTAGTCAAGCCAGGTTTAGTAAGGATTCATTGTGTCTAGTCTTGTCTATTCTCATCTAGATTAGTGTCTTCTAGTCAAGTCAGGTTTAGTAAGGATTTGTTGTATCTAGTCTTGTCTATTCTTACTTAGAATGGCTTGTTCTTGTCTTGTTAACATGGGTCATAATAGAGTCTGATCTTGTCTGTTCTTGTTACTGACATTCTTGTCCAATTTAGTCTAAATTTAACAAGTATCTTGACTAGAATTTTCATCAGGGATAGTGTTGCACTGTGGCACAAATTCTCTAAACCGACGTAGCATTGGGCAAATATCTAATGATATGTATCAACTGCTCAGGACTACCCAAAAGACATTCCCACGTGCCTCAATCGCCTACACCTCCATCGCACACCGCAGGGATATAGAATGCAAGGACTTGGTGGAAGAAGTCAACAGTGAATTAAAAAGAATATGTAACTTACTGCAAGCCACTTATGTTGAGACCAACAATTCAATATGCCCAGCACGCCATCTGTCCAAAGGAGGCCTACACCCCAACAAGCAGGGTCATGCCACCATCCACAACTTGTTGGCCGAAATGTGCTCAGTAATGAGTTGGCGACCAACACCTTCACTTACCTACACCGTTCCCAAAATCAAAAACACAAGTCTCAGCCCCACTCCCCCGGGTCCGCAACCATCCCCATCAATCACCACAAAGAGATCGGGCAGGCCCAGACAGTCAACGATTGAGCTTGAGGGCAATCTACTTCCAATTCGATTCCACAAAACTTTTCTCCCAACCCCCACTAAAAGCATACCAGCTCAGTCTACTATTGTCCAGATTCCTCCCACTCCAATCCCCCTACTACATCATACCGACCAGCAAACCACAAAGCCCAGCAATTTGGCCTCAACAGTCACAGAGCTCCAAGGTAACCTATTTGACGCCCCCTCATTAATTCCCCTCGTGCACTGTGTTGGGGCTGATTTTGAAATGAGCCAAGGCATCGCAGCTAGTTTCAAAAGTAAATTTGGCTGTGTGGACCACCTGATTCAACAAAGGAGAGGAGTCGGAAGCTTCGCAACACTCCATGCGGAAGGCAGAGTCATCTTCTACCTGATAACTAAGCAGGTCTCGAGAAGTAAGCCACTTGCACACGACCTACGAGCTACCCTAAAAAACCTCCGAGCATACTGTGATTTCTACCACATTGACAAACTTGCCATGCCCCGCATTGGGTGTGTCCTAGATCATATGTACTGGCCATTTGTCAAGGCCATGATTGATGATATATTTCGCGACTCAAGAACGCAAATTCTCGTCTACACTCCCCATTCCCTCGCCAACATCCAGATTGACCATGTATCTTCCAACAAAATTCTTTGTTCCTCTGCAACTGCCCCCACATTGGGTGCCCTTTACTCCATCCCAACACAACCCCCACCACAGAGGCTGATCCTGATGGACGTCAGCGTTACTGCCGAGCCACAGCCTGCGTTAGTTACGGAACCTCTCGCCGAGGAGGCCAAATCCAAGGATGACAAGGTCACCCAATCGCCTTCCTTCACGGATGTGGAGACTAACACATATGAAGAAGACGGGATCGCCCAGTCGCCTCCTCTCGCTGTCGCCAACGT